>LTAE01004387.1:46195-57113 GCA_001647135.1 Pontederia paniculata | reverse complement strand
AGGAGGAGGGGGGAGGGGGGAGTGTGGTGGGGTGTTGGGAAATTCATCCCATATAAATTGCACACCGAAGGAAGTGGAGGTGATTGTGTTAGTCCAGGAAAGGCTATTTATTCATGTGCTGATGGTTGCAAAAGAAAGTTCTCTGGAGACTGTTGTTGGCAGTCTATAAATTTCAACTCATGGCATCTCCGGGAGGTGGGTAATTATTCCCTGTATGGTATTCCAGGTTCTAGTTCTGTGATTGGTCCTTCGTATCAAGAAAATGAGGACCGGGAAGTGGTCATCACGGATTCAAATGTTAAAGAGGCTTGAACTTTGGACCAGGATCCCCAAGTATATATAATGCCTCATGTATACCTTTACACAAGCATGAGGGATTATAATACTTAACTAGACAAGCCCCACTTAAATTTCATGCATGCCTCATTTGTGATAAAATAATTGATTAATTCAAGTAATAAATGACTAAAAACTCATTACTTAAAAGTTTTACATTCTTATAGTTAAGTGGAATTAATCATAATCCATAAGGTTTCTGAAAAGAAGGATTCACACTGAAATAATGGAAACAAGCTTTAACATGGGAGTTCCAAAGTTCAAGATTTGCAGTAAAAAAACCTCAAGACATCATCAGTTCCAATATAGCAAATGAATTTTGATACTCCAATCATAGACATAAACTAGTTAATCAGATGCATGAGAAGGATATACTCCAAGAAATAGGTAAAACAAAATGCTGAATACTATAGAATTTGAAAGGTCAGTTTAATTTTACTGCATTTTTCCCTCTGTTGTTTGGCAGTAATGAGAACAAAAAATATTGAACTATATATGCACCCAAATGAGATCTATATCGAGTAATAAAGGAATTATTGAAGCCTGAATACGCATTTGTGCCGAAAGGAACCAAAAAGGCAGCGAAATTCAGTACCTTATAAACACCTCGAAAAAGGTGCTATCTACTTCCAAAGATATGCTCAGTGCCGAAGCGCTTAAGATCTTTCTCAGCATCTTAGGGATCCCTGATGGTGACAGCATCGGATGGTGTCCACATAAATGCAATCATCCAAAATCCACCCTTCTCTCAAATAATCACACACCCTGCGAATAAAAATAGTCTTTCACTAAGATTCTGTTATGAAAAATACAAAAGTTAAAATAACAACTTTTAGTCAAATTTTCTTCACCTAAATCTCAAGTCATCCCTCTAATCATTCAGAATGCTCACACTGATTGTTCTGAGAACAGATGAAAACCTCAGGTTCACGAAGTTTAACTGCAGCATGACCAAAAGGAATATTTAAGAAGCCAAATTCTGTTTCGTCATCATCACTATCAATATTGGTAGGTGTCACACGGTTTTGGTGTCTTCTCCGTCCAAGAAGATACACATTGAAATAATAGCTCACCAAACTCCTTGTCCCCTTGGAACTAAAATAAGATTGAAGCTCTTCCCAGAAATCCTTGCCTAGAGATGGTCTGTTTAAATGAACAATGGCCTTGAACTTAAGTTGTTCTTCCTCCGTCCATGAAAGTGCAACCTCCTCACCCATCCGTTCGAATCCCCAAGAATAGAAAGCTCTACCAAGTTCACGTTTCAACTGCAACCTCTTTTCTGTTATGTGAAATCTAATGCACTCTACAGAACCCAGTTGCCTGCAGTAGCATCTATCATTCCTACCTTTCCCAATCAGACCACTATCCTTAATTGGTGTTATTTCATCATTTTCATTAGGCCAGATCCGTGTCCCCAACCATTTTAACGACTCTGAATCATTAGGATGTTCAGAAGGTCTTCCAGTCCAAGCTGGAACATTTGCCTGGAAGCGAATACCCAAAGAGACTTGCATCTCTTCTGCAGAAAGCCAACTAGCTGCTCCACCAAAGTAAAGACTAAATGTTGTACTATTGTTTTCCTTTCCTGCAACTACAAGATCATTTTCATCCATGTCTCCATTTTGTCTGCACATTTCAGCAGATGTTACAGAAATATTCTTCTTGCTTATGGATTGGAAATACTGATCATCATTTTGGGTATTAAGACCAATAGTATTAGTATTTCCATGAATGTGTCCTTCCTGCAATACCAAGGGGTTGAGTTATTCATTTCATTGTTAATAAATATATCCAGCAGATTAGTCAAGTAAACAATTGGTACATGATTACATCATACAAGTGATACTTTCTAGAAAATAGGTTGGACTTCTCTTATCTGGCACCATCTTTAAATATTTAGAAAAATTGTAACCCAATGGCAAGTATAGTGAAGTAGTGCATGTTGAGTGTATGATAAACATGTCAACTGCATAACATCATTCTTTTCCAAACAGTTTTACAAAGGCAATATAGACTTCAAAAAACAAAACAGACCAGAATTGCATTACCAATTTATATGAGGGCGGCAAGAAAATAAACATCTGCAGAACATCATTTTTTCCGAACAGTTTTAAAAAACAAATATGGACTTCAAAAACAAAACTGACCAATTATCAATTTATATGAAGGCAGCAAGCAAATATACATGCTTACTAGACATGTGTTTTTTCTGTGTTCTAGAAAAAATTTCAGGAAATTGATCCAACAACGGATATTCACTGGGTGGTAACAAATTGGAGGTCCATTATTGGTTTTTTTCTTGGCATAGTCTTTAAGCCTATAAGTTATCGTGGTGCTAATCCTTGTATGTTTAATTTTCCCTTATATCCTTTTATAGTCACCAAGTTCTTCCGAAGCTATGTTCACTAAGGCTAAATGAAAGATTCTGTGTTTTCACAGTACCAAAGTGTTTCTTATGATTCTTTGTCTTATGCTTGAACAATGATATTGGTTAACTCAATTTGGAGATTTACTAATGAACTCGAAAACCCAAATAAACCCATATTCTGTTGTGTTTGTTTGTCACACATATTATTCTCAAGCACACCACACAGTATCCATAGCATGAAGGTAAACAAGCAAGCAAGCATCTAACAGACACCTAGCAAATGGCACAAGCACATGTGATTTTTATTTTTGATATATAAATATGACAAGTGAATAAAAATTATGTCATTATGATATTTGTTGGTTTTAGTCTAGTTTCTTTGGTTTAGCAAACTTTCAAGATAACCCAAACTTTTCCTTTTCTGTTGACTATAATTGATGAGTAGATGAAATTTAAAGAAAAAACTTACGTAGATAAGCAGTCGTGTTCTGAATTTTGATGTTTGCTTTCTTATCAAGTTCATGTTACATCATATCCATGTTATTGATCCATCATATGGGCTTCATAGATTTCAAGTCATTTAGGTTTCTATTAGCATTATAGGTGCTATATCTTCCAAGTGATAATACTTTTATGATTAGACTCAAGTCTGTTTGTTTTTGTATTACGGTTTTTTTCTCTAACACCCCCCTCAACTATCGTGAATTTTCGCGTCTGACTCTAGGTTATTAAAATTTCACTTTACACCCTTGAACTTTAAAGGTTTTTCCACTTAACAATTTGTGTCGGCTACCATTATTATGTGTTAGTTCAATATTTTTTGGGACGAAACTACCCTCATCTCTCTCTGCAGCTGGCGAGCTCGCTGTTGTCAGGCGAATTCACCATCAGGAGGCGTTGAGCTCGCTTGCTGATGGCGAGCTTGCCTGCAACTGGCGAGCTCGCCATTGTTTTTGCAACCGTGCAGAGGAGAGAGAGTATGAAGAGAAAGAAGTAAACATACACAAGAACGAGAAAGCAAAATTTGAACAGAGATTTCAAAGAAGGGGGTGCCAAAAAAAAAGAAAAAACTTGTTTTTTTTGTTCCTGAATGGTTACAGAAATCTTTTGCCATAAACTTTACCAAAATGTAGTAACCTTAAATATGACAGAAACCATGGTGCTTTATTTCTTCCCTGCACTAGTATAGAGTCCTATCCAATAAAGGCATATATATATATGGTCAATTCTAAGCAAATAGGAAACATTTGGAATTATAGGAAATCATCCAAGTCCATCATTGGGACACATGATGATACTTGAGAGCCATTTTGAAAGCCATTACCCAAGGCTAGGTACACATGAATGAAGCAATGGCTATGCAGAAGTTGAATCTCAAGTCATTCCCTGGAATCTTGTGCCGGGAGACAATAATTTTTTTTGTTATTAACATCTACAAATCATATGCCATTTACTTGAAATAACATTTTCCATTATATATCATGGCAGCTGAGCAAGTGATTACAAGACCAAGTTGGCACTCAATCAAGTCTTAGAAACCAATCCGGATGAGTGATTGTGCATGTGGATGAAGTCTTTTATCACTGAATTCAATAAAGTTAATGTAGCCAATTAGCTTAACTTATCATTTACCAACTTGACAATATCAATTCCCCACTTCATTGGTTAATGCTTTCCAGTGCTTGCAGAAACCGTGATTCGTGAGTTACTAGATCGCATACTTTATGTTTGCAATACCAAGTCATAGTATTGGCTTCAAACAAAGGCAATAGCAGAGCAAAAAATAGATATAAAACACACTAGCAGAATGAAGAGGAAAAACAGATGTACCAGTAAATTGGACAAGTCTGGGTTTCTTCGGGTAATTCTCTTTAGTAACATTGCCTCCCTAGCTCTTTGTGCCTGCATACAGATCTCCCAAGATGAACGAAACTTTCCTTTCCCTTTTCCTGACAACAATCGTTTATCTATAAAAGAATAAGGATTCATTGCCAACTTCCGAACCCAATTAAGCATTCCCACCAAATGTTCCCTTTTCCTCTTAAGATGATTAGACCCTCCATTCTCCATTCTCGTTCCTGTGATTACAACTTCATCGCCATCATCATGCTTAACACCATTGCCGAGATTAACTCGGCCCCCATCTTTTCCAACCGGAGACAAGAAATGATCTTTATTTACACTCGTAATCGGGGTAGTCTGGCAAGAAACTGTGAGATCCAGAACTGCCGGAGAGATGCCTCCAGCCACCACCAACGGGCTGGAAGTCTCGTATTCTAACTGCTTCCGCACCGGTGTCTTCCCCGACAGCCGATGCAAGTACTTCTCCATCACATAAAAGTACTTGAAGAACACCAATTTGAGCGAAGACCCGAGGCCGGATTCGAACCCGGCGGCCACCGCCATCTCCGCCCACCCGGAGCTCTCCGTCACCGCATCGTACCCGCCCTTGTTCCCCACAGCATCGTAGAGCTTGAGCAGGTCCACCTTGCGACCGTCGCCGAGCAGGACCGGCACCCGGGCCTCCTTGCCCGGGTGGATCTCGCGAAGGAAGGTGGAGACCACCCGGTCGAAGACGGCGCTGAAGTCCTCGTAGCCATCCTCCTTAGCGGCATCAAGATCGAGGCAGAAGCCTGCGTTCTGTAGCTTGAGAAGGATATCGCAGGCAGGGTTGCCGGAAGCCGCGGAGGCGGGAGGGAGAGGCCATCCAGCCATGAAGGAGGAGGGGAGCTCCGGCGACTTCGATGACCAGGCCGGCGGCGGAAAGGAGGCAGGCGGGGGAGGCCCCGACGAGGAGTTGACGGGTGATGGGAAGTGGCGTGAAGGCGGTAGAGGAAGGTGAGCTTTTCGAGTTGGCCTGCGGGAAAAAAAAAACCTTGGCGCGGGGAAGAAGAGGGTGAGTGAGAAATTTGGGCGACGACGGAGAAAAATTAAAACTAAAGAATTGGAAGGGAGGCGAAGAGGTAGAAGGGAATGAGAAGAGGGGGTGGAATTTTTCCTTTTAAGCCCCCCAATTTTGTAAAAACTCTTTTGAAAATAAGCAAAAAAAAATGGGATTTTCAGGGTTTGTGTTAAATTTGTTAGTTTTTATTTTATTTTTTACCTCTTCTACTTTTTTTTAGAATTCGGTTTCTATTTTTGTGAAGGATAAACATAGCGAAAAAATACTTTAGAATGTGGAAGTCACAAGGGTAATTGGATATGAGGATGGTATCAGATTTGGTGCTTCTTGGAGGATGACACCTACCTATACATCACCCCACCATCCATTTGCAGGAGGATTCACATATTGGAAGATTATTATTATTATTATTATTATTATTATTATTATTATTATTATTATTATTATTATTATCACCAAAATCAGGTCAGATTCAGTGTTATCAGCTGTCGGTCAAAGTTTTAATGCAACTCTTTCTTCATGTTATGATGTTACAATTGAGATGAAGGTGAAGGTAAGATGGTTACTGAGAATAAAATTTCCACATATTTCTTCAACTACAAATAGTGGCAATGTCAAGAACTATCGTCAATGATTGCACATTACAATATGATTTTTTAAATTTGTGAAATAAATTCGTGTAAAATTGTGTGAAATATATGTCCCATTTCTTCCTCTTCTTCATAATTGTTCAGTGTTGCGATAAAGAAATAATAATAATTATATCATAAAGGTTTATGAATACATTAATATGACTAAAGATTAAAAAATAATAATAATCGTCGATGTTTTTTTGTACTGCAACATTATTTCTCATATGACATGAGAAAAAATATAAAAATGACACTTAATATATAATATTAGTGTTAAAATAAATAATATTCATATTAAAAAATAAAAATATGGAAATGTTAAAATTGAAATATATAATAAACTTGATATGAGCCAAAGAAACAATTAAAATTGAAAAAAATAGTGTGGTTATCATAAAATTTCAATGCATTAATTTATTTGAAAACTTACTTATGTCAATAATTAATCCCTTATAACTAGATAATTTAAGTAATGTTATTAAATATAATATATATTATTAGTGATATATGTTAAAATTAATAATAAATTATTTGCAAAATAATTTTATTATCTACTTATACTAAAAATAAAATATGAGGATATTGTTCTAAAAGAAAAAATATCTAAAACTACTATGTGCTGTAAAAAATAAAATTGGAAAAATAATAGTACAAACTATCATTGAATTTCAATACATTAATTCATATAAAAATGATCATATTAATATTTTTTAATAATGAGATGCATCAATTGATAAAAAAAATTATTGTTGCTGATATAAAGAATAGAAGGAAAATGATAAAAAGAATTTCATTGACAATAAGATACATAAAGAGTACTAATACAAAAATTCAATAGGTGCACGTGTATATATGGAATCCCTTAGCTCCGCCCTTAAACTTCAAACCGTTGGATCTATAAAAAATATTTACTTTAATTTATTTAATTGGTAAAAATGTTAGATAGCTTGAACTGTTTGAGAGATCAATAATTTTGTGTTGTATCCTTTCATGGTTACTTTGATCATAGAGCAATTTCGAGTATAATAAATTAAGTGAGAATATCTAGATGGTTGCAAACTATATGACAATGGTCAATTTTTGAATATGATAAATATGTCCTCCAGTTATATTTCTTATCTCAACTTGGTTGTCTAAGTTTATTTTTCTAACGAGAATGTCCTTCAATTTCTTTTTTCAAATTTATAGATATGACTATCCTAATTGGTTACATAATCTCCCTTCTTCCTAAATCCTAAGGTTGCGTTCACTACATTGTCATTATACATTACCTGACAATGTACATTCTCTATTAAAAAAATTGTCACTTATTAAATTGCCGGTAATGTACATTACCTTGTTTAGTATGTGTAGATAATGTGTATGACAATCTTTATTATTTTTTTTATATAAAATAATTAATAAATAATGTATATTTTTTACTAAAATATCTTTGAATAAAATAGTTATGTTCACAAATTATATAAATTTAATTGAATTATTTGAACTTGAATCACAAACATCTATCCTAAAATAAAAAAAAATATAAGTGATATATAATTTTCTAAAACTGATAATAAAAAAATAATAATAATTATTC
Organism: Pontederia paniculata; assembly: GCA_001647135.1. NCBI lineage: Eukaryota > Viridiplantae > Streptophyta > Magnoliopsida > Commelinales > Pontederiaceae > Pontederia > Pontederia paniculata. The sequence continues at coordinate 49,296 of LTAE01004387.1, read as the reverse complement.
TAAATATTTATTGTATTTTAATAATTAATGATAGATTAGTTATTATTTATAATATATTAATAATATAATATAGTTAATTAATAATATTAATGTTAAAATTAGTATAAATAATAATAATTTATTTAATGATAATAATAAAAGAAAAATATTAGTATAGTAATTAATAATTATACTAATTAATAAATTATTATATTAATTTAATTTGATTATTTTTGTCATTTATTTAAATAAATTTTTAAAGGACGAATGTGAAAAGAAAATTATAGGAGTTTACCACTTGAGTGACAATCTGGATTGCTCTCTCTCCCATGAACAATCCGGATTGTCACTTTAGAAGCAATCTGCATTGTCTATCAACATAGATTACCTATAAAATAAAAACAAGTGAACGAGGCAATGTGGTGAGCCCATATAATTTAATATAATATTATCAACAATGTGAAAAGATTACCTCTATAAAAATGTCCCCTAAAAAATAGAACGTGCCCACTCACCCTTCATTACTAAGGGAGAAGGAGGAGGCCATCATCTCCTCCTCATCTCTTTCAAGGAGAATATCTCTCTCCTTCTTCCTAAAACATATACTCCTATTTTTTTATGATAGAAAGAGAATTAGGAGAATAGCATTCCTTTGCTTCGACACAGAGGAGGGACCATCACCCTCTCTCTCCAACATAAAACCTTATTTGATTGTAATGCTATTGTTCATGGATTAATTTTTTTAATCCACTCTTGTTGACGTAATCTAATAAAAATAATTTTAATTCATATAAAAGGAAGAACAAGATACTCTCCACTTTTTGTTCATTATGTAATTAATATTGTGGGGTCCATCAAACAAACAAAAATTATTTGATTCAAATAAAAAAATAAGATTTTAATCTTGATCATGTTCCTCAATCAAACATGACTAAAGAGAGCAAGGGAACGATGGCATTCGGAGAGGCTGCCACCATCCTCTCTTCCTCGCAATAGAGAGGGGGAAGGATCGATTATTAGACTTCCACGTGAAAAAATTAAAAAGATGGAGGACAATACTATTAGTAGATAAAATAAGACGACCAAATTAGAATAAATGGTCTAGTTGGATGATAATTATGAATGTACTTAACTATAATGATTAATTTTTTCACTATTAAGAATTGTGTGCTTCAAAAGAATAAGGTGTTGGGAATGATAAAATATGTTCCTTTCCCGCAATCTGTTTTTAGTTGCAACATATTACACTAACTCAATTGAGTTTTCTGAAGAGTGGCAGCTAACTTTGGATCAATATCTGCCACAGTAAAATAGTACAGCAAACAGGGAAAGGAATACCCTACAGAAAAACAACAAGAAAAATTGGATTATGTGCATTTTTGTAACTTCATAATACAAGTGGAAAAGACAATTGGCTCTGTCCTTGGGTATTTCCAAGGGTCGACAAGGGTTTTAAGATAATAAAGATCATATCACCGATTCAAAAAGTTCACTATAAGGACTGAATTAGTTTGAACATGTTAATGCATTATAGTACATATATATATATATATATATATATATAATTCAAAATTGAGTATAAATTGTATAGTGTAGTTCAAAATTGCGTAGAGAATAATTAAAAATGTATAATGAGAGATGATGAGAGCAAGAGAATGAAGTCTGATAAGATTATACCCCACATTCATATAACAATTCTGATTAGAGTTTTAAAGTTCAATGGTAGATCTATTCTGGGTTAATTAATTAGGATTTATCAGATGGATGTGATCTTATCATTCAGTTGTTATTCAAATATATAATCATTTGTGTATTATCAAAATAGTTCCTGATATTATTAACGAGAGGGATAAGAATCTCCTTCTCATTTGAGAAGACTTCAAATTTATTTATTTTTTAATATAAAAAAATTTATTAGGAGCTTCGTTCGTTATAGTCATACAAATTAATCAAGACTAATAGTCCTAAATATTATGGGAGCAAAAAAAAATAATTTCTAGCATTAATTGATTAAATGGTAATTGTGAATTTAACTTATTTGCATTAAGTGAGGATAACATATTATTCATGGAAATCTAAAATGTTTGAGTACAAGATGCGCTCCATGGAAAATGTCCAAAAATTTGGACCACAAGATGAGAAGGTATATATCCCCGTCCAACACTGACCCAAACAAAACTAGTTATTTGATAAAAAAATATTTTATTTTGTTCCACCAAACAATTTTAAAAAATAAGATTGATGTTTATCAAATTGTTATGGTATAAACATTTGACTTTTTATAAAGAAACTATTCAACTAAATAAGTAGAATTGATTATTCTTTTTAAAATAATTAGGATGATAATCCTTATTTATAGGATTATAATTCTCTTACCAAATAGTCTCTAAAGAATAAGATTGTAGTAACACATTGTCCGGATGGTGAATCAAGATGTCGATTTTTGTTGTAAGATTTTTATACTTTTATTCTTTTTTCAGTATAATGCTCCTTTTTTTTTCTTTTTTTAAGTACAAAACACATCCTTTGGAAAAAAATGAAAATAAAAAATTATGTATCTTATGAGTTTTAAATTTCATTAACAATTCAAAGTGTGACCTTATAAAACTTCAAAGTGTGCAAAAGATCAGCAACAAAAGATCACGAAAATTGTATGACAACAAAAAGTAATAATAGGCATCGAAGAAATTTAATACGATTTTCTTATATTTGATGGAAGAAATAGCAGGCATGGAGTGTTTAGAGGTGTTAATCTGATTTGATCCCAATTCGACCTCAATTAAATTATATTCGAATCTGACCCAACCAATTACTCATTATTATAAGTTTTATATCTTTTTACATTTTTAATATTATTTATTTCCTTTAATATTCTCTAACATTTTTTAGTAGCATATTATTTTCACTATTTTAATTTATTATTTTCTAATTACATGTTTAATTTTGAAAGATAAAATTATAATATGTTATTATCGATAATTTGATTTAACTGTATTTAAATTAAGTTGAATCGGATTCGAAATTATTATTATTATTATTATTATTATTATTATTATTATTATTATTATTATTATTATTATTATTATTATTATTATTATTATTATTATTATTATTATTTGATT
>LTAE01004387.1:15309-39305 GCA_001647135.1 Pontederia paniculata | reverse complement strand
TATATATATATATATATACAAGTTGTGCAGCAACTAATCCCACATGAAACTAGGTTTGTATAACTCTCAATGTAGATATAAACACATCTATATATGTAGTATTGTAATTAACCTACACTTTCCCATTAAAATCAGATTAATAAGTCATGTTAACCACCAGAAATCAAATTGATTGTTAAACACTTAATCAAGTTCTAAATCAATATTACTTGATAGATTTTCACCTTGAGATGTCATTAATCCTATACTCACTATGTATGTTTCAATATGTACACATCTATACTTATATATATATATATATATATATATAATATTTATTAACTTTAATATATCATCAGCCGCTCACTGGAAAACAACGGAAGAGGAACAAGATCCGAACGGTGATTGTCCCTTTTGGCTACGGCGGCGTCCCGTCTGTAAATAATCATGATTCATTAATGCTGAAATAAGAGGATATAACATGATGCTAGATCGGTGCTCACTGGAAATTGCACAAACTTATCCCTCGCGCTATCGCTTCCCCGTCTTCGGTGACTCGTGCACAAACTCAAAATGGATCTGCCATCAAGTGAAATTGAAACCAGCTCCGGTGAACACCAAATGTTATCACTATAGATAAGATAACAACTCACTAAAGATATGTTCGGTTGTCTATTGTCTCGGAAACATCGATGAACTCCCAAAAATGGCGAAGTCACGAAATTGAAAAGGCAAGCATCAAATCGCAGATGAAAATCCGTTGAATCTCATCAGAAAATTGTCATAGACTTGCTAACTCGATGCCTTAACTCACCAGAGAGGAATATGACGCAAACCATCTTTGCAATCGTCGAACTCCTTCACCTTGCGCCTGCGTCGTCTCCGTCTCCGATCTGCACACCCCCACCCAACTGCGGATCAGCTTACGCCACCTTGTTCGCGTCGGCGAGGAGAACACGATCGCACCTGCCGATGATGAAGACACTGCCAGAGGCGTTGTCGGCAGCGGCGTCCTAGCATGAAGGCTCACGGCGGTGTCCAAATGAGGAGGAGGGATCGGTCACGATGGGAGAGAGAAGGGAGAAAGAAGGGAAAGATCAACTTCCTCCCCTTTTTTTAACCTAGGCCACATGTCAATAATCTAATGGGCAATCAAATTTATTAATACTATATTTTTTTTATTTTGGGGTTGGGTCGTTTCAACAACATCACTCACTAACAAAATGAAAAAAAAACTTTGTATTTACTTCTTCGAGCATAAACGACAAAGAGGCCATCAATTCACCTTAACAAACCTATTCTACCTTAAAAACTGAGATATGAGGGAAAGCAAGTTGCAAAACAAGGCTAAGGCTCAGGAGGCTAAAAGAAACTATATGATTTTTTTCATCCCAATTAATGTTGGCATGATTGTTAAGATCACTTGAAATTTTAACTTCGGTTATAATTGATAATAGCACTAGGGATTGAAGTCATTAAGCTGCTGCTTACTCTAGTTCATGAAAATCTTCGGTGAAACAAATCTAAACAAAGTCATATATGATATAAATTGAGATTATGGAGTAGCAATACTAGTTTCAGAATAATGAGAATCAGATATTTCCATGCCATGGTCTCATAAAATAAGAATCGTGCAATGGTGATTGAATTTTAAAGCTAGTAGAAACACTCCTGAGTCTAGGAAGCATAATTACAAGCATGTGGGTAACTAAATTTCTTCCCTCAAACAGACAAACAAAAACACATAAGTATCTCAGGTTAAAACAAGTTGGATGTTGTAAAAAATGAACAATAGTACATGTCTAGAATCTTCAAATCAACACCAATCGATTTAACAGAATAATTCTAAGAAAAACGGGTGCTAATTCTCTACTGAAAAAAATGTGACCTCACAATATATAACTAGCACAAACCAGAATCCAACTACTCTTTATTTCCCAAATCGAATGCTCAGAACTCTGCATGTTTCATAAAAGGATGATACATAAATCATTTTCGTAATGACCAGATGAAAATAGAGTTTGATCAAATAAATATATAGAGATAAGATTCGTCAATCCCTTCGAACAACTGTGATCACTATTGGAGATAGCAGATGAAGACTGATCATCCAATCCCTACTGGCTCTGATCCAACTCTCTGTGACAGTTGCCCTATATATGTATTTTCTTCATTCTGTGGGTGGTTGCCCTAGCTCTTGGCGGGTCACTATATTATATGACATTCATCGATGACTATTCCAGGAAGGTATAAGTTTATTTTTTGAAAAATAAATCTGACGTATTTTCTACTTTCAAAAAATGGAAAATGCAGGTTGAGAATGAAACTGGTGTCAAAATAAAATGATTACGATCTGATAATGGTCATGAATATGTGAATCATGAGTTCAAGGAGTTCTGTGATCAACATGGCATCCGAATGAAGATGACGATTCTAAGAACACCACAACATAACAGTGTGGCTGAGCGGATGAATAGAACACTGAATGAACGAGCCAAGAACATGAGAATCCATGTGGGTCTACTTAAGTCATTTTCGGCAGATGCAATAAATACAGCGACATACCTGATCAACCGCGAACCATCTGTACCTTTGGAGAACAAATTACCAGAAGAAGTCTGGAGTGATAAGGAGGTAGATCTCTCTCATCTGAGAATATTTGGTTGTCTTTCTTATGTGCATATAGATTCTGCATGTAGAGATAAGCTTGATGCTAAATCTAGAAAGTGCTTCTTTATTGGATATGGTTCTGATGAATTTGGATATCGTTTCTGGGATGATGAAAATAGGAAAATCATCAGAGAAAGAAATGTGGTATTTGTTGAAAAGACCATGTATAAAGATAGACATTTTGCAGAATCTGATAATACAGGAAAAGAAAATATAACTCAAGTTGAACTTGAGGGCATATCAGATGAGGATGTTGCTGGATATCAGAAAAATGTTATGCAGTTAGAACCTGAATCACTGCAAGCGGGACCAAGTACACCACCACCGATTAGAAGATCTACTCGAGAGATCAGACCACCAGTGAGGTATTCTCCTTCATTGAATTTTATGTTGTTAACTGATGCTGGTGAGCCAGAATGTTTCAGGGAAGCCTTGGAGGTCCAGGATTCTGTTAAGTGGGAGTTAGCAATGCAAGAAGAGATGAACTCATTGATCAAGAATAGAACCTGGATGCTTACTGAATTGCCTATAGGAAAAAAGGCATTGCATAACAAATGGCTGTACAAGATAAAAGAGGAAATTGATGGCAACAAAAGGTACAAAGCAAGACTAGTTGTAAAAGGTTTTGAGCAGAAGGAAGGTATAGATTATACTGAAATATTTGCTCCTGTTGTGAAACTAACAACTATTAGATTGGTCTTGAGTATAGTTGCAGCTGAAAGTTTACATCTTGAACAATTAGATGTAAAGACAGCATTCCTCCATGGAGATTTGGAGGAGGACATTTACATGAAGCAGCCAGAAGGTTTTCAAGTCCCTGGAAAAGAAAACCTAGTTTGCAAGTTGACCAAGAGTTTGTATGGCCTAAAGCAAGCTCCTCGACAGTGGTACAGGAAATTTGATAATTTCATGATTAGCAATGACTTTACAAGATGCTTTTCTGACCACTGCTGTTATATCAAATACTTTGATAATTCCTACATCATATTACTCTTGTATGTGGATGACATGCTCATCGCAGGTTCAGATATGAAGGAAATTAAAAGGGTCAAGGAGCAATTATCAAGTGTATTTGAAATGAAAGACTTGGGAGCTGCAAAGAAAATACTTGGGATGGAGATTGTTCGTGATACAGAAACAGGTACTTTGAAATTGACTCAAGAAGCATATATTGAGAAGGTGCTTGAGAGATTCTCTATGCAGCATGCGAAGCCTGTGCAAACACCTTTGGCGAGTCATTTCAAGCTTTCTAAAGATCAATCACCCAAGACAGAAGAGGAACGCAACTACATGTATAAGGTTCCTTATGCTTCAGCAGTAGGTAGCCTTATGTATGCCATGGTAAGTACCAGACCAGACATTGCTCATGCAGTGGGAGTTGTCAGCAGATATATGTCAGATCCAGGGAAGGAACATTGGCAAGCAGTCAAATGGATCTTTCGGTACTTAAAAGGAACAAAAGGTATGGGACTTTGTTTCAATAAAAGTAATTTGGATCTGAAGGGTTTTGTTGATGCAGACTTAGGTGGTGACATTGATACTGCTAGAAGCACCACCGGATATGTCTATACCTTAGGTGGCACTGCTATAAGCTGGATGTCTCAGTTACAAAAGGTTGTTGCTCTTTCTACTACTGAATCAGAGTATATAGCTATGACAGAGGCCTGCAAGGAGATGATTTGGTTAAAGGGTTTTCTTGAAGAACTAGGCAAGGTGCAAGAAAAATCAAGTTTGTTCAGTGATAGTCAAAGTGCTATTCACCTTACTAAGAATTCAGTGTTTCATGCTAGAACAAAGCATATAAGGCTAAAGTATTACTTCATTAGAGATCTTCGTGAAGATGGGACATTGATTCTTGAGAAGATTCGAGGGCTAGAAAATCTAGCTGATATGTTGACCAATGTGGTGGTCACAGAAAAACTGAGGTTTTGTACAACCTCAGTTTGCCTCCGGTGCTAGTTGAAAGGAGGAGCCGTCCAGAGCTGTGTATGCTGCAAGTGATCTTCCCCAGAGTTCATGCAATGTTCAAGTCTCCAAGTGGGAGATTGTTGGAGATAGCAGATGGAGACTGATCATCCACTCCCTACTGGCGCCGATCTAACTGTGGGCGGTTGCCCTAGCTCCATCATATATATCTTGTTTTTGGAGCGGTTATGTATCTGGTGGTTTTGAACATTAACATAGTGAAAAACTCTCTGTGACGGCCGTGGACGTAGGAGATCCATCTCCGAACCACGCAAAATTTGTGTGTGTTTTTCTGTGTTTCTTGTGATCTTTCTACTTTAGTTCTTCGTATTTCCCAATAATCACTATATTGATGAGTATAAACATTGTAAACATGGACAAAAATATTTTCTTATTAATGTTTGAGAAATTAACTACAAGATACACATTACATTTCAACTATTCAAGTGTATTAACTTTTTGGAAAAGACTATAGTTGAACTTACAAATTCAGGCTGTAAACAAGCTATGGATATATGTTCTCCATATTAAAAATTGTAGAGTACAATCAATAGCAACCCATACTTGGATATCATCCACTGATGCGGCGTTAGGAGTTTGACAACTGCCCTGATCACCATCTTCTACTTTCATTTCTACAAGTTGTAAAAAAGAAATAGCAATATGCAATATGGTTTTCTGGCTTAAAGCTGATGTTCAGTAGAACCCAAATAAGCCTGTAGCCAATGACCGAGAATTTTTTGTCCTTCCTTTGTTTGTACAACTTCTACTACTTTTCAAAGGAGTCAAGTAGAAGCGAAGAAAACCATAATCTAAATTACTAGGGGATGAATAATTGATACTCCGACTTCGATCAAACTTGAATTCCCTCTTATTTTGCCAAGCAGGTCTAAAATTTACTAAGTTACCATTACGAGTATTTAAAGTGTGTTGCTTATAGCAGGTCTAACAGACCCCAGCTATGATCAAAGTTAACATTTTCCATGCTCCTCATTTTCCATCCTTCACGCCATGACTTAGGTACAGATCTATCTAGAGCACGTTCACACTTTTTAGCAAAGTCCCTGAAAGGACTTGTTATAATCAAATCCCATACCTTGCTCCACCTTCGTGACTTTTTCTTCTAATGTTTGGGACATTGTCTACTGAACGAGAGTTATCATTACTGCTTTCTCTGAAAAGACTTCCCAAGCTGTCAGCCGATAAGGGTTTCTCTTTATCAAAAGGTGAAAGACTAACTTTGACTTCGTGAATATCATCATCACTTTGTCCTGCCATTTCTTCATCAAGAAAACTTCTTTTTATCTTCTTGTTTCATCTTGTCATTCTTCCAGACAATTGAAAGAACATGCAAATGTCTTACTCACCATTGAACCATCCCAGAAATGTCTTGGCGGGTCCCATGACACCATGCTCAAATCTTGGTGTACTCTCCAAACACAAGAATGTCGTAGGTTACTTATGCTTTTGTGACTGATGATAATCGTATTCTCTACTCGACTCTTTGATTTACTACATTTTATCTTTCTTTGATAAGCTCCTTGTCCATCATCACAATCCTTTCTTTGACAACATAGAACTCAACCGGGTCGATGCGCCTCCCTCGCATGTCTTCTCATCTTCTGAACGATTAACTTTCTCATTGGCAACATCAATATTGCTTACCTCTGTTTCTATGTCAGATGTTATCTCCGCACAAGCTCCATCCAAGTTGTTGATACAACTTGCTACACTCCCTCCATAGTGGCGTGCATTTGAGTTTACCAACTCAAGTTGTTCACTTGCAACTTGTGCCTTACTCCCAGTGTCATCATCATCATCATCGAGCTAAAATGAAAGTAGGAGAGTCTTTCTCGCTCTTGTAGGATCTAGAATGGCACCAAGAGGGGGGGGGTGAATTGGTATTTTAAAACTTTTGTTCTTCTTAACTAAAACTAGATGTGTTATGTTCAGCGGAAGCAAACAAGTATGAATATAAACACAAACAGAGAAAGAATAGTAAGAAGAAGAACAAACGCAGGAACAAACACAAGGTTTGTTATCGAGGTTCGGCCGANAGTCGTCCAGAGCTGTGTATGCTACAAGTGATCTTCCCCAGAGTTCATGTAATGATCAAGTCTCCAAGTGGGAGATTGTTGGAGATAGCAGATGGAGACTGATCATCCAATCCCTACTGGCGCCGATCCAACTCGGCGCTGAGTTGGCGGGGGGGTTGCAGGGGGCAGCGCCCCCTGCCCGGAAGGCTGGGGGTTCGGGGGCGGAGTCCCCGAGAAATTTTTTTTAGAGGTATATATGTATTTTCTCCATTATGTGGGCGGTTGCCCTAGCTCATATATGTTATTTTTTTGAGCGGTTATGTACTCTGTGGTTTTGGAACATTAATATAGTGAAAAACTCTCAGCGACGGCCGTGGACGTAGGAGATCCATCTCCGAACCACGTAAAATCTCTGTGTGTTTTTTTTGTGTTTTTTGTGATCTTTCTACTTCTGTTCTTCGTATTTCCCAACAGGTTATGTTCCTAACTCTTTGAAAAAGGTTAGTGTTCCCGTGGCTGACTTATTGTTCATTCATTTTGTTAGTTTGTAAAAGTGTGCAAGATGATTCAGAAAGAATTCCTATTAACCAATCTGAATCTGACCTTGAAAGCAATGTACCATGATGTCCTGTTTTAGGATTCCGTAAGTTGGGCTTTATTTCTGATCCAAAAATGGGCAGCTTATCAGATCCGGATCAGTTAATCCAATCTAAAAATCTGAATGATAAAGGACATTGGAAAAAAAATCTGTGGTTCATATATTACTGTTGGTCATTCCTGTCATAATGAAAATATTAGCATCGCTATCTGATTATAATTAGAAATGAGCTGGATGTCCGACATGCTATTGGACATGGATCAAATATACGTGGATATTGTGCAATGGCCATGACTTCAGATTGAGCCTGTAGCATTTAGATCATAAGCATATCCTAGCCAGATCCCAACTTTTTACACCTTTGATTATATAAACTAAAGACCATTCATATTTATAGTATGATCAATGGAAATACAGGAGGATTGTCAACATAAAAGATCATGCACTTTCACAGAGCATCAATTACTGACAACCGAAGAAAATAAGGCATTGTTGGAACACAGATAAATTGGCTTGACCTATTATGCAATGTAGTTGATTTAACTTAATTTTTACTAGCTGGGATATGTTGATAATAAGAAATAAACTCAATAAGATATGTTCGATATTTTTTCTTTCTCACTTATTTTCTTTCAATTGTGCCTTTTCAGCTTCCTCAAATTCAAATTACAGATCCAATAGTATGGACAAGTGGTGAAGATAATCCGACCTAGCGAGACTGATGGTCGGCACGTTATGTATCAGTATGTGGTGTAACGAAGTTGAATGCGTCCTTCAAATGGAACCGAGTCAAATGCAAGGCCACATGTATGTTGTTTTGGTTTAAATCTTGTTGCTTATGGCAAACAGATGAAATATTACCCCTTGCAAAAAAAGAAGAAAGAACAGATGTAACATCATAGTTTTTGTAGCTATATTTACGGCTTTTTAGACGAATCAGATCAACTTTTGATTCAACCTTCCTGAAGTGAGATCAATGCAAGAGCAAATGCATTTCTGCTATGTCATTATAGTAGCATTTATTTGACTGATAGAAAAATAGAGAGAGCTGAGTATAAAGTTATGTATACTACAGATGGATTTCGATGGAGGAAAGGAATTTGCTTGTATGTATAATAAAACAATCATCATCTGTTAAAAAAAACAGGAACATACATAAATAGAAAGATCCGTTTACATGAGTTGTCAAACAAATTGGCTTAACCACACAGAGAGGGCAATTTTAATGAGAAGAAGGAAGATGGCAAGTGCCCTGTCCTTCTAATGTAGTCTGCTTTCTCTGAAGTTTTTGCGGCACGCTCGTTCAGCTTGGCCTCTGCATTGCCACGCTTCTCTTCTGCTATTCGTCTTGCTGCTGCCAACTTGTTGGAAAGTTTCTCCTGTGCTCGAGCTTTCAGTCTTTCCGCCTTAACCTACGAAAACCAGAATTATTCATTTACATTAGATTCTAGTCGCCTAAAAATAAACTAAGTTCAATTTTGTTTGTGTGATTTATGGGTCACACGAAATGTTTCAAACAAAAGAATTATATTATATTGATTAACATGGAGAAGGTTCATTTGTTGTTTATGACAATGCATTAGGTCCTGATGAAAATGAAATTATCAGGTTTTCTATGAGAAGTCACTTCATTTGGGGTTTCTGCAGAACTTATTTCATTTGCTTATAGTACATGCATGCATAGAAAATTCGAAAATAGAAGCAGATGCCAGAGCCACTCCGATAAGTATATGCATTGAGCATCGCAAATAACAACGTTACTTTTCTAATTATTAACATTTTTCCCATTTTTGGCAATTCGTCCACATTTGCATTAGAAAAGCAGAATATGATCAATGATCAGCTCATGACAATATTTGCTGACTAGGAAGCCAACTAGCCAACAAAAGTCATCTGACATCTCCAACTTTCAGAATTATAGCAATGTCTATCATAAACATATACTAAACATGTCCAGTACTGTAGTTAATAACTACAATGATAGAAGAATCTATTAACCAATTAAGCAAAGATATATAAAAGCCCTTACCTCCATCCTCTTCATCTCCATCTCAGCTCTTCTCTTCTCATGATTCTCCCATGCTTGTATCTTCACCTCTTCACGTTTGTATCTGAATTTCACAAAATGAAGTGGTTGCAGAAGTAGGCAGAATGAAATTCTAGTTGCTGAAGTATTGCTGAACATAAGCCTTTTGCAGGTCAAGTATCTTAAGATATCAATTGCTAAAGATTTAATGATGTCAACATAAGGTAAAACTGAGGATGTCTTCAAGAGTCATACCCCTGATGCTATTTTCCTATCAATGAATTATTCATGGTCCTATTTTCCGCTACCATAACTAGAATGATTGCAACTTATGATACACATTTTTACAGCAGGAATCTGCATTTTGATCAAAGAATTCTGCCACTACAGGCACATATCTCTTTTATTTTGTTCTCTTATAGGTCTTTATGAATGCCAACATGTAGATGCAGGGAATCAAAGTTTCAAAGTAATCAACAGTTCAGATTCTGCAGAAATTTTCATATCTGAACATTGCAATGTAAGTAAACTAACACCAGCAACAAGTGTAAAGAACTACCTTGCCATGTACTTTGCGCGCTCTGCCTCATCCCACGCCTCTGCTCGCGCCTCCAGTGAATCTGCATTTCGACTCTGCACTGGACCATTAGCCTCAGCTGCTTTGCTGTCATCTGCACCACCAACTTCTCCTGCAGTGGCCCATCCATTTGCAGTGGCCGAACTATGAACAACTATCTCATTTCTCCTCTCCAAGTTCCTGATGCTTGCTTGGTGGCCAATGTCATGCTGCTGAGCCACTTGCCTGGATCTCCCGGGGCTCGAGGTCCGCGAAGAGATCGGGCTCCTCAGCACTGGGGTTGTGGATCTCAGCGGAGTGGCAGTCCTGGATGGTTCTTTGCTTGCAATGGGTGTCATCTCTGTGCCCATATCTCTAAGACACACTGATCTAATCATCATTGTAGTATCCTCAGATGGCTTACTGGTCCTCCAGAATGCCTCGTTGCAGTCTATCTTCTTTGTTTCCGCTTCATCCTGGCTACTGGCGACTGCAAGAACAACGTCATGCTCTTCCAATCCTCCATCCAGACTGCTGCAGGAATCCCTGCCTCTCTGAGACAAAGAATGCAGCAGCCTCCTGTCATCAGCATTTGAATTCCGCGGCTTGGTATTGGACTGCTTCTGATCCTTGCTCCCTGATAAGCCCACCAACCATTTTTGCGCGTCGTCCCACTTCGAAGGTGTCGGCTTGCTGCGGGATCCCTGCAGGACCTTGCGCTGGTTGCGCGTCTTGTTGGCCGAGCTCCCTTTCTGGAACTCAAAGGTGAATGAGTTGGTGCTGTGCCTCTCCTGAACTGCTGATCCATAGCTGTAACAGCCCTTGTCTTCCATCGAGCTCGAGCAAACTCCTCAACGCGCAGGAAGTACTAAAAGAAAACTTTGGATCCCGGTGCAAGAAGTAGACTTTGGGAACGTCTCATACTAAAAGCACAGCTAAGAGGTTAAAGTGTTCAAATCTGGCTAAACACGAGCTTGTGAACTATCACAAATTGATAGTGCCGAAATCACCACCCACCAGAAGTTGCAATCATGCAACACTTCCCTCGGCTGCAGGCTTCAAGCTACTGTTACTTTTCCAACGCCAAAACCAGAGCTCAGGCCTTGAGTCTCTTGACAGGAACAGTAGGAAGATCCTTCTCAGTGTTTGCAGGTCAATTGTAGGCTCAAATCCCGAAGCGCAGCTCTGACCTCACTTTGTTTATCTATAAACATCATGAGGGCCTTCCGAAGCTGAGATCAAATGCAGCACCAGAAACTGTTGAGGTCTAAAAGACACAGGCTTCAGCAGACCAGTGGGTCAATAGCCAGTGGACACCTCTACAGATCCTCTGATGTCCACAGAGAGAGATAGAGAGTGGGGGGCCTGGAGGCGGTAGTTGCGAAAATAGAGAGAGAGAGAGAGAGAGAGAGAGAGAGAGTCGATCGAGATCTGGTGGAAGCTAGCGAGCAGGAGGACAGTGGCTACAGCAAAAGGTGGCGTGCATCGTGCATGGATGCCTGTTGTGTGTCGAGGGCTAACTAAAAAGGTTGATGGGAATGGAGAATGCAGACGAAGGTGAAAAGTTGGAATAATTTCCCTCTTAATTCTCCCCCTTTGGAGGCAGATGCAATGCATGCAGCACTCAGATGCGGAGTATCTCTGGGAATTGAGCTCTGAAAGAAATATGTAGGGAAAAAAAGTTGTAGCTCTCTCTTTCTCTCTCTTCCTCTCTCCTCTTTTTTCTCTCTCCGGGGTCCCCTACTATGCATTTTAGATACTCCAAAACAACTGTTGAGTGAAGTCTGCTCAATGCGACTCTTGGGGAATCCTATGTCTCCTCCAATAAAAATATAGGAACAGAGATGGGACAGAACTGTTATGGACCTCGGAAGAGTTGGGTGGCTGCTGTAAGTTTGAGATCCCTCTTGCTTAATTTGCAGAACTTTTGTGTTCAGATAATTCTTCAGGGTAAAGCATATTTATCCAGTTCATGGTATTATATATTCCTGAACAGTGGATATATATATATATAGTATATTAACTATGTATTTTGTGTAAGCATTAATCCACATTAGATTTATGTGGTGCAGATCTGATGCGGAATTTATATTTGGATATATTTTCTCTTCACTTTCTGCACAAACTTTTATGGAAAAATATGACCGAAGTTTCTATGCTTCATTTTGTCATTGCATGGTGTTTAAGCTCAGTGTCATTAAGTTCTGATAACTGCAGCCTACCAACACTTAGCAGATGCACATAAATGCAAAATTATACCGGCCTTATATTGAGATTCCATCACATTTTCTTCCACTGGTTCTTGCTCCTGTACAATTTGGAACTTTGTATCTGATCAACTAAATTAAATTCGCTTATCGTGCTGAGCTGTTTTGATTGGCACCCTGTGATCTTTCTGCTCATAACCAGATTCCTGAGCAGATCTGGTAATAGATACAGATCACTCAAAAAGGCTTAGCTGAGCTTGGCCAAAGCTGAGCAGCTGGAAAACTGGAACGCATGTCTTGTAGCTGACTTGAGTGGAGGGGCTAAAACATGGCACGTTGGAGAAGCGTCTCAAGAACATGGCCAGTATTGACTGCCAATAGGGCTGCTGCTGCAGCTGCCGCCGCTGAGAAGCTCTATGTTTTTTCTCATGGTAGCCTGTTAGAGTAGCAGGGGCATGTGAACATAGTGAAAATGGATCTGCCACTCTTGGAAGGTGTCGCCATGTGAGGAGTGCATGGTGATAGTAATGAAGACAGGATATGGGGAAATGACCAGCATTTACTGCAACGTTTGGCCATTGCTAACGTTATCAGAGAGAGAGAGAGAGAGAGAGAGAGAGAGACTGTGTGTACAAGTTGTTATCTATACTTCTGACAGATCTGGTATTATGAAAGTTGGCTTGAGAACATGTACTGTCAGCATGTATCAACCTACTCCTGTGCTCATCTTATGGATATGTACGCCCAGTCAAACACAGTGATGCCATCTCTGTCAATAAACCAATACAAGGGTTGAAAAAAACATGCTAACTTAGCTGATTCTATCTGTGATGATATCATCTCATTCTAATAACTTCAATGCTTTAATCCAACTGCATGTTGTAAGGTGATAAGTTTTGAGATACTAAAATACTCAAATGATATCATCTCAACTGTTATTTGAGAAGCAATAGTGCTATATATCCTGAACCCTAAGGAAAAACTGAAAAATAAATGTTATACAGTTCAGCATAACAATGAGACTACATATGAAACTTCATGTTCCACCAAAGACAAAGAGGAGATGCAGCATTCCTGTATTCCATTCTCTTATCTAAAAGAGTGCACAATTGTTGTACTATTTCAGGTTCATATTAACAAAACAGTTGAAGTCTACTAGGAAAAGCCACTTTGTGGTGTCATTAACCCATATTTGAAACTACAGAAGTGTTTTAGTATAATTAATTTGATAGTGCAAATGCAGATCTGAGTTCTTTGAAACAGAATTAGTGACATATTTTCACAGCAGGAAGTTGGAAAAATTACTTGGTCATCAATTACAAAATTGTACTGACTCAGCAGATCTAGGGACACCCTGGCCTTCTCAAATCTGTATGTTTATCATGAAAATAAAACTTTTATATCCAATAATGAATGTCATGATGTTGGTCCATCAATGGGAAAAAGAAAAATAATTTATGTACAAACAATGTGACATTGGCTCCCCAACATACAATATTTTGAACTGTAGGTTCCACATGTTGATTATTAGGAGGCACAATTGAAGAACTTGCATGTTCAGGTTCCAGACGGACCATTTCTCCAGAAGGACAAATTGATATTGTGGGTAGATTGCATACCAAGTTTTTTACAACTATTTACTGATTGAATAAAACTTATATATATATATAACACTGATCCAAAAAATTCATGTATACAGATGTGGATCAAGTAAACTATATTATATCGACTTATCAAATGATCACCATATCTTGTTAATAAGTAGTTATGAAGCTTGTTTTAAGGCACTGCAGGTAACAGTAAAATATACTCTCATCAGGAACAACAAGCTTATTAGCTTCCAAGCACTTAACTTTGGACCAGTTGGCAGCATATGCTGCCGAATATAAGGCATGCAGATGGGTGAAGAATCAAACTAACCAACAACACGGGGTCAATGTCATGTCCAGCTGGGTTTGCGATTGTATGTTGTATTGTTGTGCTTTCAGGCAGACCAATTTTCCAAGAGTTGGCCCAAATGAAATTAATGGGTAGGCCAGATGCTATTCATTTGGGATTAAGTACTGTTCATCCAGCATGCCAACTTCATCCAAGAAATGATTGATGAAGTGTTGATCAATCAGAGACAAAAAATTGTCAGTTGGTCCACACTCAAGACAGGGTTCTATTGTCTGAAACATCAAATATCACTACTAACTACGCCAAAAAAAGAAAACACTTAGATCATGGATTTAGTGCAACATCAGTTGTCACAAAATCAGCATTCAAAACAATACAACATCCCTGCCTACTAAATCCACAAATGCAATAATGCACACTACAAAATGGTAGTCAATCCTAACATGCTCTTCTACATGCTTGCTCCTTTGTGTCATCATCACAAAATGAAGAGGCGACAAGAGAATGTGAACTAAAAAAATACATTGTTAAAAGGAAAATTGCATCTCTTACTTAGATAGAATCTCTGTTCTTTTTCTCTCTGTATTTCTCTTTTACCAAAATTTTGGAAATTGGGAATGAAGATAGAGCCATGATAGGTAGGTGAAAAAGAGAGAAGCCATTGAAACCAAATGGCCACTGTACTATCCCCGCTGCATGTAGTAGAAATGTTCTCCACTACAGCAGGATTACCTCACCAGGTGCATATGAGGGTCAAGGAGGTCTTCATGAACTGAAATTGATGATACTGTCTGGAATCTTAACGATTGTGACCAGACAGATACTCGTGCACCAGCTGAGTCTCTGAACCCTGCATTACATGTGATGAATAGTACCAATCAATCGGCTGTCTTCTTAGCATGGTTAGTTGTTGTGTTGTTTTCTGCTACAGGGCCAGCCATATAGCTTTAAAGAGCTTCTAAGGTGTTGTCAGCACATGAAGGCTGTATAAACCAGACTGCATTCCATGCCACATATTTCTTCCAAGAGTTTCAAGTGGTTACATCTGAGGTTGATTTTGAGTTTCCATTATTTTCTTCTTTGAGTTTACAGGATATGCTTTTTCTTAAGAGATAGTTTTCAGGATATGCTGAGTTGACCTTTGTTCCAAGAGAAAGAGAATATTCCAAAGGAGGCTCATTCTAGCCTGTTTCATACTCATATCAGCAAAATGCATGTTGTGCACATTAAGGTAGCACTGATTGAGAATATAAATGTTAAAATAAACATTTATTCCCAAAGGCCCAGCTTATACTCAAACCCCGATCTTCGAAACTTCAGAAACAAACAGGGACTAAAAGCTTTATACTCAAAAGACATGTTTTCAGAAGGAGGTCAAAGTAATACCATCAGAATCAATTTTCAATATCCTATGCACATGATATGAGAGAAACTACCTTAAGATAGATAACATCGTCAAGTTTACATTCAATAAAGTTTAGAGAAGTTCTTTTTTTTTTATTAATTTGAGTCAATTCATGTAACCTGATGAATTCTCACAATATTTATAGAGTCATATTTTTCAGTAGCACTTCAGGAGAGAAAAGAACAAAAAGGGAACCTGAGCTCAATCTGATAACAAATTAAAGTTCGGTGTACATGTTTACATGAGATTATTTTATAACGTGAAAGAATGACCATCAGTCAAAAAATAGCTACATTTCATGATCGACAAAGAAATTCAGTCACACCACTATATAATTAAACATTCACACTTTCTGAATAATTGTCAACGTTCATCAACTAAGTTCTACACAGGAAGATCGCATCGATCATTAAAAAATATGGGTTAAATTTCATAATGAATGCCTTACAAGTCTGATTGCATCAACTTGAGCCTATGGCGCTATAACATTCTGATAGTCATGCTCCACCAGCAATTCTCTTTATTAAGTGAGCAATCAGCGCTATAAAGAAACCCAGAAAACCTCCAGCCGTCACCTGAGAGCACAGCAGAAAGGGTATGAGAGAAGATATCGAATATTGTCCTAGAACAAACCTTATACATTCGGCCAAAGAATTTTATACATTGGGTATATCTATGATATGGTATTGAAATTCTTCACCTTTCTGAGTTGTATAGTCTTGATGGCATAAATAAATAACAAACTACCCCTATCAGAGCAAGTTAGCTAAAAACATAATGATTTCAATTCCCGAAAACATGATCTATAGCTAAACTCCAAGTGCTTCAGAACTAACTAATAGAATTATCAAGTATATGTACAAAAATCACAAAAAAGGGGAGAAAAAAAGGAAACCATTTAGGGAAAGCTTTGCATGGGCAGTAATCTGGGAACAAAATTGTTAAGGTTATGCTATTATGGGCGAGGGGAAAACATCATGTACTGTTCTATGTACTGTATATTCTAGTTTATATGCATGATTAGAAAGTAAATGCTGATGCCTGATGAATGGGTTTTCATTAGGCGTAGCCACAATAATTAAAAAACTTGAGAGCACTCTATCAAACCTGAAGAGGAGTGTGACCAAGAAGTTCACGCAAGGGTCTGGTGTCCGACAAAGGATGCTCTGCTGGAAGTTCATATACAATTTGATTTAATACCTGTGACGGAAAAACAAGAAATGGCTATTAATGTATCTATATATGCACATTATATGCATATGATATATATATTATTTACGAGCATATATATATATATGGATAAAGTCGAGAACTTTTTGTCTTCCCCTGCTTCCTTATGCCAAAGAACCTCCCACAATAGCCTATCCATGGACAAGATACTTTCTCTTGAACCCATCATTATATATGCTAATGAATAAGGATGAAAGAGATCCAATAAAAGCATATTTTACCAACCAATGAAAAAAGCAATATTTGATAGACATTGCAGCAGCCTGGCAGTTCTAAAATCATCATTGTCAACCTCACAAGCAATCCCTTCTCAAAAAAACCTCACAAGCAATCAAGAACAAACTTAATGTAAGGGTTTAAATTAGATCCTAGATCTATCAATGATGAAAAACTTATCGTATCTCATAAACAATCTATGGTCTCAATCATTCATTTCCCAAATTATTCATGTGTCTCAAACTCTGTTAAAAACAAAAACATCAAACATTGAAACTAAAAATCTCTAAACGCTAGTTGCTACATTGATCCGTCATCAATCATGCTACTTTAGAAATGACATGACAAATCCAATCACAAGTCCGGAAATTTTGTAACTTGACTCCAATAATAAAAAGAATACCTCTTCTATGTTTTTTATCCAAAAAAAAATCTACTGCAACTGTCTAATTGTTGTTCACGTATAACCTTAGCTACTATGGATAGAAAGCTCGAGAGGCTCTACTACCTTCATCCACCAAAATATAAACATCAGATATATGACCAATGCCTAATTTCGTGAACTAGAGCGTTGTTATTTTTTTTTTTCAGATAATAGATCAAGCAAGTGTTTGCATGGAACTCTCTTTTTATCTATGCATGCAACGTAAAAATTGGACAAACAACTTCCATGCCTCATAATCTTATAATTAGAATCAACGGTATTATGGTAGTTTTTAAAATTTCTGTTATGCAAAAGTTCTGACAATGCTTAAAATATCAGATTTATTATTGTCTCATTGACTCACATGAGTTTGCTCATTCCAGATCATCTTCACATGATATGAGCAATAGTAGCAATCATAGATAATTCTTACAAACTTAATGTCATAGGAATAAAAGGCCACAAGAGAAACCTATGAAGATCATAATGATTAGCATACCTCCGCTTGCTTTCCAGCCTGTAGTCGCACGCCAAAGGCATCATACATTACCTGTGAACCAGTTTAGCTCCCAAAATATTACTACCAGTTGAAATTGATTCTTATGACAAACAACAACAATTAATGTAACAATATAGCATTGACCATATTGGCAGTTTCATCTAATGAAGGCGTGGGTTGAAAAAGCAACATCCATATAATCAACCCAACTAGCTTGTGACAGGTCTAGGATAATGATGATGAACCAATTATAGTTTCCATAAATGGAAACAACTTGACTTTTTTTAATAAATTACTAGCAAGTGAGATGAAGTAAAAACCAGATAAATTAGATAATATTGTATAATTTCTAGACTAATTCTAAACAAAATTTATTGACATTTGCTTTTCATGATGTAGCCATAGTCTCATGTTCACTGAACTTACTAATTTATAATTAGGATACAGTGATTATAGACTTTAAATAACATTTTGTATTGATCGGTTGATCCTTCCACTTCTGTTTTTTGGTTACAAGTTTCAGTGCTAAGTATGGTATCTAGGATTTATGCTGATATACCTTTCGACTAGTGGTAGAAGAAATAATCCCTGAATAGTTAAATCTGTTCTCTTACTTATAAATCAGGAAGTCAGCAGGACAGATTAGACCTTCAGATTAAACAGTTTTACTTTGGGTCACTTATTATATGCGGATGATATGCTTATATGTTTAGCTGCCACACTGAAAAATTGTAAAAGACTTAAAGAGTTGTTTAGATTGTATGCCATTCTTACAAATCAGGAATCGATTACCAGAAATCACATATAATTTTTCCTCCAAAATTTAACCCAAGTAGAAAGAGGAACATCATAAATGCTTTAGAAATGAATGTGGGAATTTATCCATTCAAATACCTGGGAGTCCCAATTTCTTATAAATATCGTAGCAGCAATGAACAATCTTTTATAAACGATAAGGTCAACTCAAAATTGGCAGGATGGAAAGCAAGGGTTCTTAACCATGCAGGGAAGGTAACCTTGATCAAATAAGTCTTATACACAATTCCTAACTATACCCTAGACATACATATCAAATGGGGTTATTGAATATCATTAGAAAAACAATCTAGGAAGTTCTTTTGATCTACTGATGGTACAAAATCAGGTGTACATCTCATAAATTGGAGTACCATCCAAAGGCATAGATTGCAAGGGGGTTTAGGTGTAAGAAACTTATATCATATAAGAACATCTATCATTGCCAAAAGAATTTTTGCTGTTTTAAATGGGGATCAGTACCTCTGGGTATCACTGGTAACACAAAAATACCGTGTACTTCACCTTTGGTCCTATACCCATTTTGTAAAACAGGTGGCATGGAGCTGGAGATTTAATCACAAATGCTTTCAAGGAAATACAGCAAGGCATGAAACTTCTAATTGGTAATGGGGACAAACTAAAATACTATCTGATCCATGGCTTTTTTGTATACCCCTGAATTTGATGCCTACATATGTTAATGTAAATGTCTTGACTGACTCTCCTGTGGCAACTCTCATCTCTAATCAACAATGGAACCTTATATTATTACAGGAAATTTTTGGGAAGGATCTGATTACTCATATTATGGATATTCATTCGTCTGTGTGTCCCCATGATGATAGATGGATTTGGGTTTTAGACACCAATGGTATAGCACATGCCAAATCTGTGTATAGATCATTAAGTATGTTGCATGTGCCATTAACAGAACCTGTATGGCATGGCTGGAACCTCTTATGGAAAATTCAAGCCCCAACTAAGATTAATATTTTCACCTAGAAACTCATGCATGGTAGACTACCAACTAAAGATCATGTCTCTATTTTTTTATCCTACTTTAATCCTGCTTGTAGTTTTTGTGGACTTGCTGTGGAATCTGTTATCATCTTTTCTTCAATTGTTCTGCCACACATCAACTATGGACTCTCGTCTAACAAAAGCTTAGTTTCAGTTTTCAATTCTTTCACTCATGGAAGGATAGCCACTTGATCAGGGAGAGAGCTGATCTAGATGCCCCTTCTAGGTGTGCCTTACTCTAACTTATAATCTTCTGCTTCTGGGGAATATGGAATGCTAGAAATAACACAAACTTTAAAGCTCGTCCAGCCTCCATGCTCTCTGTTTTGGAACAGGCTTTGGTGAACTCAAGTGAATACAACCAAACGCCCTACCAGGGTTCAGTGGTAGCCCCCACCTCCAAATTGTCTCAAACTTGATACAGACGGGTCGTTCACTCGACCAGGGGAGGTCCGGGTGCAAGCTACATTGCCCGCACTAATGCCGAAGTTTTTCTCTTTGCAGGATCGTTGCATCGCTGTTTATCCTCAGCACTTGAAGCCGAAGCCTAGGCAACCTTATGTGGGATCAATATATGGCGGCAAAAGGTACTCAGGGCATTTGGATACAAAGCGACTCTATAATCTTAGTTTGAGCTCTATGCCATGAATCACCAGCTCCATGGAAAATTAGAAATATTATGTCAGACTGCTGGAAAATTAGAAATATTGTCAGACTGCTGGGATGTGCTAGGAACAACGGAGACAGAGTAGGCAAAAGTGAGAATATATTAGGGTTTGGCTTCGTGATGTATAAACATCCACCACGTGCTGTCCAGGTAAAAAAAGGATTTGTATGGATCGCTAGAGATGTGTGTCTCTACCGATCTTACGGGCCAGCACGCGATCCTACCGCGTGCTGGCCAAAAATGACTCAGCGTATGGACGAGCACGAAACTCCACCATGGACACGTAGAATCGTCTAATTCTACGTGTCAACTCGTGTTTTTGACAACATTGCCTTCACAGTTTGGCCTGGTCCTGATATTTATGACCACTTCCAGCTAAAGGCTTTTAACTAGGTTGATTCCAGTGAACTTTATTAACCACAGTTAACGATCATCATGGTAGTTTTATCTCATCCATTCTAAAAAAATGTGATCTTTTTTCTCAAAGTTTTCACCACCAAGAAATCTAGGGTTTGAATTCAAAAATACATGCCAATATGATCATCCTATTGTCAATTTTGATTTTCTTGGTTTCTACTTTCTCAAAATATAAACTGAATCTGGATACTGATGCCTCTAATAATCTAGGTGAAATCTGAAAGGAGCTCAAATGTGATTTAATGAGAAAAAAAAAGAGTTAGCACCTAAAGTCAAGGTATTGAAATAATCCATCAAACACTGCAAGGTCTCCCCCAATGATTCATAGCATCTCGATTTAAAATTTTGTTTAATTCAATTGTCGCTGTAAACAAATTTGGAATTTCATAGATGGAATAGAGATGCTTGCCACATAATGTTTCCATTACATAAGAGGACAGATTTAAAAATGTCATCTTTATATGATATGAAGTTTAGGTTCAACTGGCTAATAAATCTTCACAAGATCATACAGGTCCAATTAGCCTTACCACTGATGCTAAGATAGTTGCTGTAGCAAAGAGGGAACTGTTGAGCCCTTCTTGGATCCCAATAGCTACTGCTAGTGCTGTAACTGTCGCTGAGTGGGATGATGGCATTCCTCCTGATCCAATGAGCTGCTTAGCATCCCAGCGTTTCTCTTTGTACCTGATCATTAGGGCAAAAAAAACTCTCAGAGGAAGATAAGAATAGAACCCAAAAGGTAAAAGGAACAATTAACTGTAAAGATAAAGGAATCTCGATGCAGAATCAGAAAGGAACCAAATAAACCTGAATTGACGAGCAATTACAAAACATCAGTTCGAATTAAAAACAAAATTCTTTTCAAAGTCCCTAAACTTCACGCCTAGATGTTGATGAGCATCCACTGCTCCAATGTAACAACAATCCGCAAGCTCCAAAACCTCGTGATCATCTCAAATACTATAGTTCATTTTCATAAGCTGCAACAGGTGAAAGAAGCAATAAAAGAATCACGAACACCAAGATCTCTTAGTGGTTCGCTAAAAGAACACAAAAAAAATTGGAAATTTTGCAGACAACTAAATCGCCCTAAGCAAAAAGATCCAATTTTTCCAGCTAAGAAACAATCCTGCTCTTTAGATCAGGTAGTCTCAACCTATTCCCCAAAAAAGAAAAACGACAAAACGCTAATAAAATTGCTCATCGAAATCGAAGGATCCGTGGGCGACAGGAAACAAAGAGGGAAGCACGCATCGAGATCTCGGGGGGGAAAAGACGAGAACCATGGCAGCCGTGAAAGAAACTGACCAAGTGGTGAAGAACTTGATGGACTGGGCGATGGCGAAGGCGACGATGGCGGAGATCAGCGGGTAGTTGTGGAACACCGAAGAGTAGGCGCCGCTCTGCGTCGCCGGCGACGAGGAAGAAGAGGACGGAGACGTGGACGAGGATGCCAAGAAGGAGGAAGTGCCTCGCAGCCTCTCCATCCGTCGCCGGAGACGAGATCGGGTTTTTAACGGAACTCCGTTTGGCGTTTATAAATTACGTCGATTTATTTATTTATTTGAGAGATGGAAAAAAATTATTGGCGACAAATAAATTTAATTAATTGACCCGGAAGCCAAATGTCCAAGTTGCGTTTGATGTGAAAAATTACGGATCTTACAGAACGTGGATGAGATCTTTGCCTTCTTCATACGAAAGATTCCATGTTAGATCTTTCACTTCTCCTAATTTTACTTTTTCATATATACATATATATATATATATATATATTACGTAATTTTCTAGTTTTTTTTATATATTATGACATATATTTTTTAAACAAATAAAAATATTAGGTCAATCTTCATTGTTTTTATATTATGATAATTTTCATTGTTTTGTTTTTTTTTCCTTAACTATCTTTCTTAAACTACTTGCTTTTTTTCAATATTGAATATTAATCTTGATTTTTTTTTCTCCAAAATTTCCATTCGTATCCAAATTGATAAATGATAACCTTATTTATTTTCTATTATTTTACATTTCTTAATTCTAGAAACTTAAGCTATAAAAAAAACAGGAAGGATTGAGCAGCCCGTATCCATGGGAGTTGATATTTTATTATTATCTAGTAGTAAATAATAAATAAGAATTTTAAATAGACTAATAGTAGATTTTGAATGCAACAATTTAATGTATAGAATAAATGAAATATCAGGGTACATCATCATTAAACTCTAAATAAAATGTCATTTCTATATTAGCTAATACCAATATCTTTAGAATAATTATTATCAATATTAATTATTTAAGATTTAGTAAAAAAATTAAAAGATGTAAATGCTTACAAAAATATTCTAAGGGTTGTTCACGAGTCAGGTTGAACCCGACCCAACCAAATTTGGTTGGGTTGGTTTGGGTCGGATCATGTCACTTTTGACATCCCGACCCGATCCAATCTGAATCATCCAAAATCAAGTTGGATTGGATCGGATCGTCGGATCACCCGATCAAATTTTTTTATTTCCGTTTTCATCTTTTTATTCTATTTTTTAGTGTTTAATATGAATCATTATATTTAATATTCATTTTAAAGCATAAAATAAGATTTTCTTAATATTTTATTATAATGTATTTTAAATTTAACCTTTAAATTAAAATTAGTTTACTTTTAAAAAAAATTGGGTCATCGAGTTGGATCGAATTCAATCGGATTAAAAATTTTCAATCTGTACCCGACCCAACTAAGATCGGGTCTGACCCTATCAGAAAATTAAATCGACTTAATCCAATTTAGACCGATTCGAATGATTAAATTTATCGGGTAACTCGACCCGGTGAACACCACTACTAATTACTCTTTCAACTCACCTCCACGTAACGGTTTGATCCCTATTAATTTACCTTTCGCCTTTAGGCCCCCATTTAATTTAAATGCACCATAATTGAATTATCTTTTTAATCCATCAATTAATCCATTTCTCTTAATTCAATAGGAATGATGTTAATTCAATGGAGAGAGACTGTTTATTCATTTGACATTTAATACCGTAAGGTCCACCAAATAAAAAAAATGAGTGTTTTGTTTAAAGATGAGAAATAAGATTTTAATCTAAATCTTATTTCTTAATTAAATAAAATATTTAATAATTTAAAAAATATTTTATAACAAGGAATATCTTGCATATTCTAATTAATTTCTCACTCTCTTTTTTTCATGGAAAGTGTACACTGAAAAGAAAAAAATAAAATAAAAGCCAAAACATAATATGGAGCAGAACCTTCTTGAGGTATGACCAACTTCTTCTAACCCCGTACATTATATTATTATTATTATTATTATTATTATTATTATTATTATTATTATTATTATTATTATTATTATTATTATTATTA
>LTAE01004387.1:0-15272 GCA_001647135.1 Pontederia paniculata | reverse complement strand
TATTATTATTATTATTATTATTATTATTATTATTATTATTATTATTATTATTATTATTATTATTATTATTATTCATGAATAATTTATAACATATATCAAGAATTATATTATTTGAAAACTGTATGGACCATGGTGACTATAGTCTCACTTAATCGGACAATTAAATTGGAACCTTAGTATAATATTCGATGTTAATGAACAAAATCTTTTATTGATGAATAAAATTATAATGATATGCGTATTTCAAGCTAATCTAATATAATATTTTAATAAGTTACTTCAATTTTTGCATTAAGTGAATTTGACTTAAATGTTTAAGAAGGAACGCATTAATGTTTGAGGTCCTAAATACACGTAATACTTTGTCTACAAAATTTACTGATAAAAAAATATTTATTCACATGATAAAATTGTGTTTATTACTATTATTTATCACAGACTAATCTAGTTCAAAGATTGAAGATATATGATTTTATCTTCACACTAACTCACACTTGCGTGCTAATAATTATGCACAAGATTGAAATATCGTCTCACTATAGAATTTGATTAATTTAATGTCACTCTGAATCGTGTATTTAAGTATGACAAATGAGACTTCTAATAAAAAATATTCTGTATTCATAAAAATTCATCCTTTTTTAAAGTTCGAACAATCACTTGGGCCCCGTTTGGCTCCACTTGCACGGTTGATGAAATATATTTTTTTAATCCATTACTTAGTTCAATACCCTTAATTCAATAGGAATAGACATATTCTTAACTCACCTAAGATTATCTTACTCTCTACTTTTTTCTTCTTACTATAATTAATGAGCTGGGACCTACAAAATTTTAAAATGACTGTTTGATTGAAAAATAAGAAATAAGACCTTAATTTTGGTCTTATTCCCTAACCAAACGACCCTTAAAATTTATACATATATGTGCATACACTACATACTGCATGTTTTAACGTAGTGTACGTGTCCACATAGCACAACTTTAAGTATATATTGGTAATTGCTTATCACAATACAACATTCAGTTAATAATTCATCCGATGCACGTATAACGAGTTAAAATTATGCAAGCAACTATATATCACTAAAGTATATGAAAAGAGAAAACTATCTTATGGAGCAAAATATATCGAAAAAAAAAAACAAGATGTTCAAAGTTTATATCTTTTTCCACATAAGTACCTTGGTAAGACTAAAGATAAACCACACTTCATACACGATAACAAGGTTGCTAATGAAGATAATGCATAACATTTTTTTTTATAAAATCTATGAACTTTTATTGGTGCTCGACGCTTCACCATCGATTGACACTAACCTTAATCTATCCTTACTAGACACCTTCTAGCATATCACTCTCAGTGTCCATATAATCAAAGAGGATATTAAGGACTGCCTTTGTACCATCCCAAAATTAATTGGATGTCATTAAGTTTTACAATAATTATTAGGACATCGTTGAGAGCTATATCTCAACAAAAAAAAAATTAAGAATGACATCATGTCTAATGATTTGGATTAGTAGTCCATAACTTTTATCCCCGGACAAGAATAAGGTCCCTAGAGATTATCTCTGATTAATGTCCATGGATGATGAAGCGTCAAGCACTAAAGACCTATTACATTGTATTATGTGATATATTGATTTTCGCTGTTAAAATCTTAGACAATAAAGAGACTTAAACATGTCTTATTATTTGTTACTGATAATGTACAATTTTCTTTATGTACTTAGGCTGGATATTCGAGATAATTTATTAATCCATTGTAAAAAAAATATACATTAATGGCACAAAAGATTATTCGTTATATGTGAGGAAGGGTAGACATAAATGCATGCTTATTAAGGTGGTTTTGAAAAATGTCTTTGATAGAATCTCGTGAGTGCAATTATGAATTATCCTATTTGTACTTCAGATTATGAAATTTCTCCTAATTTTAGAAACTCGACGAAACTCTATATCATATGTCGCCACGTTTCATCTTCTTTCTCTTGAATATATCGAATTGGGTATTAAGAATCACCTTGGTAATGGTTCTTCTACTAATGTGAATGCAAAGTCAACGGTCCTTTTGCATACCTTTGAGATGGATGTCAAGTTATGTTAAGAGATTGTGTTTTAAACTTATTCTTTTACGGAGTTCTTCTGTGTCATATTATTATTTTGATAATTTTTTTAATTTAAATTTATCGATGTTCAAAATAATTTCTGATTAATTCGATGTTCCGACGAAAGCAAAAAAGATAAATCATTATCAAATTGACCACTTCGATAATTTTCTAGGTGACATCGTTGCTTTCATCTATGTGCTCTATTTACTAAAATGATAACAAGTAAATAATGAATGATGGATACTTACGATGTCATCACTGCTTAAGTTTTTTGCGACTAAATTATTTAATTAGTCAGCGTACACCTAATAATAATATGTGGAAGTGGAGTGGGGCATTGTTATTCCATAATATATAAAGAAAATTATATGCAAATTTGGTCATGGTAAGTTGGTTACAATTGATCATAATGTTGTCTATTCTAAGTTTGCGTTCAAATTCCTGAATTGACCAACCAATACATGTGGTAGTAATGTGCGGATTGGGTGGAATGCTTTGTTCAACATTCCTATCCTCTAATATACAAAAATTTATATGAAATTAGCTCGTGGTAAGCTCCTATAAAACTGGTCATGATGCTGTCAATGTCAAACCTCCCTTCGAATTCCTAATCTGTCCAACCGATACACTTGTATTAATATGTGGACTTAATGGAGCGCTTTGTAGAATATTTCTATTCTTCCTAAGATACATAATTTTTTTTGTGAAAATTGACTCATTGTAAGGGACTAAAATTAAGTTCTCAAGGTCGATCCTTCTATGGGAGTATGTGATCTCAACATTGAAATTACCCATCATCTATTCTTTCCTTTCACTGGTAGCTTATGTTTATGATCTGAGCGTAAATGTCATACACCATTCTATCGACATTGTGTGGAACATAATATTAATCATCAGATTTTAAATTTATGATATATTTTATTATTAAAATTATTTTATATAAATATTTATATTATATAGACATAATTTATATACAGATAATTTTAATAATAAATCATAGTTGTAGATAAAAAGTTCGATGGCTAAAAATATGTGTGACATAGTAATTGTGCTAAATATGGTGTCAACAATATGTCTTGTTTTTTATCAACCTACATGTCGGTTTAAAAGAATAATTTTATCTCGTAATATTGCTTTTTGTTTTGGAGAATTATGGTTATTTAGGAATGATGTATTTTCTCTCAGAGATTGAACTAGGAATCTTTTAATTCTTATATTTAAGGTATTATCATCTAGCTAACAACAGACATAAATGATATAAATTATTATTGTTAAAAATTAATGAACTATCAATGCACCCTCTTGATTCCCCCCTTGTTGTTAACATATATTTAAGAAATTGAATTTTTGTTTGTGTATGTAATCATATTTTTCATGTCAAGCTACAATTTTTTTAGCTTAACTTTGGTTGAACATTATCTTTTGATGTTTTTTTGCAAGGCCAAGGTAGACTTTTATTAAGTTTGTATATCACATCCGATTCTAACATACTATTTTCTTTATTGAAAAAGAAATATTTAATATGTACCAATTATTCGTGTCAATTTCGATGGCTCATGGATAAATTATTTATCTTATTACTAGTTAGTCTTGTAACTTTATTTTTTATTTATATTATCTCTTAACTTTACATTATTATTTTTTTCTACTCCCCATAATTAAGTTGTACTGATTTTTTTTCATATAACTCGCCCATTTTATCCTCTACTTGTGTACCCATTTTTTTTAAAAGAAATATAAGTTCATGAAAAAAATTAAATTTAGTGAGGATGCAATACAATATTGTTTATCTTAACAATCATAAAATATTAAATATTAAAAAATATTTAAAAAAATTATATTCACTATAAATTTAATTTATGGTTGTCTTAGCAATTTAGTACCTTCATTATTTCTCAAAAAAACTTTTAAACTTGTTCTACAAGCGAACTAGCGAAGTGACCAATTTGAATTGTTACATCATCGCATTTTATAAATATGCGTCCCCTGTAAAAACCCTTTGTATAAACCCTCTGATGGGCGCAAGCTCGCAGCCATACGATGAGGAGAAGAAGATGGCCGGTCACCATTAGCAGCAATCCATGCAAGCTCGCCGCCTCCCGCCCTTTCTCTTCTCCGTCATCGTCCGCCGCCGCCGCCGCCACCTCCGCCTTCGCCATATCCTCCTCCACCTCCGGCGATGACCTCGTTCCTGCGGCCTTAAGCCCGGAGAAGGACCCCGACTCCCCCCCCCCCCCCCCCCCCCCCCCCCCCCGCCTCTCCCACATCCTCTCCAGCCCGGGCTGGCGCAAGAGCCGCTCCCTGCGCCGTCTGGCCCCCTCCGTCTCCCCGCCTGACGTCGTCCAGCTCCTCAGCGGCTGTCCCATCGACGTCGGCACCGCCTTCGCCTTCTTCCGATGGATCGGCAACCGGCCCACCTACCGCCACACCGGCGAGTGCTACGCTTCCCTCATTGCGCTCCTGCTTCCGTCGAAGTCTTCCGGCCTCGTCGAGCAAGCCGTTGCCGCAATGGTCGACTCGTGCGAATCCGCTGGGGAGCTGCGTTCCGCGCTGGAGGTCTTTGAGGCCTTCCGTCGAACAGGTAGCAAGTTCAATTTTAGGCCCTCGGTTCGGTGCTACAATGCTTTGCTGGTGTCACTTGCAAGGTTTGGAATGGTCGACGTGATGAAGGACGTGTATAAAAAAATCGGAAAAGATGGAATTCTGCCTGATATTTGCACCTTGAATACGATGATCAAGGCTTACTGCAAAGAAGGGCGTGCTTCGGAAGTGAAGCAGTGTTTTAAGCTAATGCTCGCAACGGGTTTCAGACCAGATACGTTTACATGGAATTCCTTGATCTTATTGCACTGCAGGAAGAGGGACTTGCACAGGGCTTCTTGGATCTTTGTGATGATGCCAGAGATGGGTTGCTCGAGGAATGAGTTTTCACATACAATTCTCATCCAAGGGTTATGTGAGGATGGTCAAGTGGACGAGGCTTTGCGATTGTTCATGGGCATGGAGCATGATGGGTGCTCCCCGAATATCCACACATATGCAGTGATAATGGATGGTCTCTGCAAGGACAACAAGTTTGCAGAAGCTGAAAGATTATTGAATGAGATTTCTGTTAGAGGTATGGCTTCCAGTGTTGTGACTTACAATACCTTGATTAATGGGTATTGTAAAATTGGGGAATCTGGAGCTGTTTTTCGGATCTTGGAGCTAATGGAATCAAATGGCTGTAAGCCAGATGCTTGGACTTATTCTATGATAATACCGTGTCTCTGTAAGGAAAATAAGCTTGATGATGCTGAGTCGTTGCTGAATATGGCTATTTCAAAAGCTTTGGTCCTGAATGTTATCACTTACAGTAGTTTGGTAGATGGGTATTGCAAGCATGGAAAGTCCGAAGATGGATACAGAATCATAAAGCTGATGGAGTCGAATGGATGCGTTCCGGATGTCTGTATATATACAATGATGATTGATGGCTTGTGCAAGGAGAATCGTTTAGAAGATGCTTATAGAATGTTAAATGAACTATTTAAGAAAGGTTTTGTTCCAAATGTGATCACTTATACAGTACTGATTGATGGTTATTGTAAGAAAGGAAAGATTGATGATGCCATGAGGATTTTGGATTTAATGGAGCGTAATGGGTGCTCACCAAATGCTTGGACTTATGGTGAGCTGATTCACGGATATTGTCGGGCAAGAAAGGTGCACAATGCAATGGCTTTATTGAGTAAAATGCTTGAGAATGGGTTATCTCCAGCAATCGCTACATACACAACCTTAATTGATGAGCAATGCAAAGAGGGTCACATAGACAATGCTTTTAGGTTACTCAGTTTGATGGAGACTAGAGGTTTGGTTGCTGATCAGCAGACATATACTGTTTTAATAGATGCCCTCTGCAAACATAGGAGAACTGAAGAAGCTTATGCTCTCTTCTGTTCTCTTGCTAAAAGAGATGTGAGGCCAAACAAAGTGATGTACACTTGCCTACTAGATGGTCTATGTAAAGCAGGAAAGTTGCATTTTGCGTGCTCCCTTTTTGAGAAAATGAGTTCTGAGGATGACTTGCTGGATTCTTTCAGCTACAGTGTGTTGATAAATGGCTATTGTAAAGAACACAAATTGGAAGAAGCATTGTCATTGCTAGAAGATATGTCTGGAAAAGGTATCCAGCCGACAACCGTGACTTTCACTATACTTATTGATGAAATGCTCAAGTTAGGGGACCATAATCGTGCTAAGAGGATATTAGATCAAATGATTTCTTCAGGGTGTAAACCCAATGCAGTCACATACACTGTATTTATACGTGCTTACTGTAGTGAAGGGAGGCTTGAGGAGGCAGAAAGTATTCTTCTTGAAATGACTCAAGAATCAGTTTCTCCGGATATAATAACCTATAATACATTAATCGATACTTTTGGAACTTTGGGATACAGAGATGGTGCATGGGCTGCCTTCAAAAAACTGATGGATTCTTCATGTGAGCCAAATTACTCGACATATTCCATTTTACTGAAACTTCTGATAAAAGGGAAGACCTTTTCTGATGAATCAGAAATGTGGAAGATAGCAGAGCTAGGAACATGTTTAGAACTTTTAGAGCAGATGACCAAGTATGGCTGCAATCCTAGTGTTATCACATTTGGTGCCCTCATAGCAGGTTTCTGCAAAGAGGGTCGGCTTGATGAAGCATACTTTCTGTTTTCTCGTATGCAAAGAGAAGGTGTGACTCCTAATGAAGATATATATACATCCCTCATTACTTGTTGCTGCAAATTGAAGCAATACACAATGGCATCAGATTTTTTAGCCTTAATGTCAGGTAGTGGTCATCTGCCCAAATTGGTTATGTACCAACTACTTCTTGCAGGGCTTTGTGAAGAAGGAAGAATCGATGAGGCTAAATTAGCTTTCTACGACTTGATAGGAAAAGGCTATAACTTTGATGAGGTAGCATGGCAAGTTCTCATTGATGGCCTACTTAAAGGAGGCTATGTAGAAATATGCTACGAGATGTTATCACTTGTGGAGTTAATGCACTGCTGTCTTAGCCCTGAAACATATGGTCTAATTACAAGGGTCACTGCAGATGTAAGCCATAAACAAAGAAATACTTCGGCAGGGTGATAAATTAGTTGTTATAACTTAGATGGCCTCCATGGTATATATCTGGTATGTCATCTATACCAGAGGATTGCTTATGTTTTCACTTATGGGCCTCTTGTGGAGTTTCACCTGCCAAAACTGTCACAGGTAAGACAGAAGTTATGTTGTATGATTTTGCATTTTTGGAAAATTTGTTACATTAACCTGCCTCAGCATGTGTGTTTCTCTTTTCATCCAGTATCTATTTCTTTTTTTTTCAGAGCTTGTTTTAATATATATGTCATTTTTTGCATGACTGTTTCAAGATAAAGAAAGGACGAAAATATCTGAATTCCCTTCGAATATATACAACAACTAGGCCTTTAATTTCCAATTAAGTTGCATGCATGACCCTTGTATTATAGTTGCTACCAAAGAAGGCTTATTTTCATTTGATGCTTCGTTTAATCAATCTTTTGCATGTTGTGTCTATACGAGTTTGATAACTTGCTTGTGAACAAACTATACCTATAATATGAAGAATAGTTATGTTTGAGGCTGTTGTACACCACAAACTATACCTATAAATGGATCTTTTTTTTTTGAAAAATATAAACGGATCATTTTTTGTGGGGAGAGATGCCACATTGAGGTTGTTGTACACCACATTTCGTTTCTCCTTAGAGAGTGGGGTGTGGGGTACGGGGCTTCTCATCCTCTGTTTTCTTGTCACTTTTGACGCTCTTTCTTCGAGAGCGTTTATTTGTACATGACTCTTTTATATATACATGGATAACAACCGTATCACTGGAGGTCATCCTTATTCTCCTAAAAAAAAAGAATAGTTATGGTTTTTTTACGTCACACTAGACATTCTTTTTTTAGCAAGTAGGTTTATAAACAGAATTGAATGCCACACGAAAAGAGGCATTTATGCATTCCATTTCTTTTGTTAAATGACATCCCATTATTATAACGATTATGCATGTATTGTGCTACAACAACAACAACAAAGCCTTATCCCATTAGATAGGGTCGGCTACATGGATCATACGACGTCATTGCGCTCTATCAGTAACCAAATCTTTGAGTATATTATTTGCTAATAAATTTTGTTCTATTAGCTCGTCAAGTGTTCGCCTTGGCCTCTCTCTTTCTCATTTAATTGGACTCCAAATTGTTTGATCTACCCTTCTTACTGGCACATCTAATGACCTTCTCTGAACATGACCAAACCACCTCAAACGATTCTTTACCATCTTCCTCCTAATAGGGGTCACTCCGACCCGTTCGCGTATATGGTCATTCCTAAACATATCCTTTCTAGCATGACCACACATCTATCTCAACATTCTCATTTCAGCTACCCCCACTTTATGTTCATGTTGTCCCTTCATAGCCCAACATTCACTACCATATAATATTACTGGCCTTATAGCAGTGCGGTAGAATTTTCTTTTAACTTTATGTGGTATTTTCCTATCACAAAGGACTTCAGTAGTTTTTCTCCACTTACACCAACCAACTCGAATTCTATGGTTAACATCATTATCAATCTCACCATCTTGACTTAATATTTAATCTGACCCAGATGAAGAACAATTCTGTTCATGGTGACTGGCCCCTTTTTTGGAAAGAGGATTTGTCAAATTTTTATATCAGACGTAAAAGGATATATGGGTGTGTGTTGAATTCTATTATATAATGTTTAGCCAAATCCAAATGGAGAAAAAATGTAATTTCATGAAATCATGCCTTTGTCAACTAGCTCTCCTGTTTGATAGGATGATGAATTGATCAAACAATCTGTTTCTTGCATTGCTGCTTATAATTTTATCCTCACTGTTTCATGAATTAGTTTATTATTATAGTTGACAGTTTTCTTGCTAAAATTGCCTCAAGGAGAGCTACAGATCTGGAACCTTTACTACCTTTGTCATGGAAATACATTGGGTTTCTTGAAGTGGATATTTCACCATGTTCTTTGGTGTTGTTAGGCCAAAGATGCAGCTCAAGCGCATGTATAAGACATGGACGTGAATACTGTATGTGTAATTAAATCTCTAGATCCAACGCTGAGATTTCTCTTTTTCATTGTTTTACATGTGTGAACATAACTTCCATAACTCCAAATTTCTGTTTCGATACTAGGTTATGTTCCCTTGAAGTTGAAGTAATCGAGGATGGGATAAAACAGAGGGGTATCTGAGTATTATACTTGACCATGTTGTTGATGATACACCTGAATCTCATGTGATATCACATGCCATTGGTACAAGTTGAGATTGTTGGCGCGTTATCCTATTTGATCTTTTCTTGAAGGGCTATTCTATTAGATTTGTTTATGTTTGCATTCCACTTTTATGGTATTTTGATTGATTGTGGATTATTTATGAATTCAGGATATAAATATGGGTTTTTAGAAGTTTAAAAAATAAAGAACCACATTATCACTCAGCATGGTTAACAAAGAGTTTCTAATGTCGAATGTGAAAAGCCATTAGGGATATCTTCTATCTATTCCTCCTACTTTTGTAGGCATGTCTGAATTAATTTTTCAATGGATTTTCTCATCCGAAATAAACTTTTAAGCTATTGTTTTTTTTCTCATCCATTATCTATATCAACCTAATTTCTTCCTTTTCATTCGTGTTTATTACTATTTAATGTGGGCACATTGTAAAATTCCTGTTCCAGTTTGTTAAACCTTTGAAGGATGTTGTGTATGAAAAGCAATGGAGACATTAGTCTATTGCCTTTTTCATCATACAAATCAATTTAGTGATTTCAGTTTTTAATGAGAAAACATTCTACCAAGCTCAGAATGTTTTTTTTTCCTCGTAGGCTAAAAGGCTTGAATTCAAGGTCATCAAATTTATCATTTCAAATTGTTGATCTAATAATATGATAATATCATAATTGCATGTTGCTCTCTTTTTCAGATTGCTCTTCTGATTATCCTTAATTGAATACTGCATACCCACTCTTTGAATGTGCACACATGTGGTAAGTCTCAAAACTTATGTTTTCTGTATTTTCACATAACTCCATTATTTACAACATTGATATTTGTCCTTCAATCTTTAGTTCATGAAATTTATGTTTTTTCACACCGAAAAAGTATTTTAAATTTTCTGTATTTTTCGAACATTGATACTTGAGCTTCAGCAGTTAAAGTTTCTTTGTTGTATACAATTTCTTTGAATACTCAATTTACTATTCACTTTTATCTATTTGGTTCAACGATGAAGACATATAGAATATATCCTATGTATTCAGATACCATTAGAAACTAAAGCTGTTGTCTACCAGTGAAAGATGGATATGAGAGAAAATTGCCATGATTCAGAACTGTACAGAATTGTTTTTTAACCCCTTAAAAAATGTTGTTTTAGACATGTATGGTGGTGTGGGCCAACTGCTATTTGATTTTGAAAATTTGAAGCCAACTGAATCTTTTTTCTTATTATCTATGTGTTTAATCAATTTACGAAACAACTGAGTATATGTAGACCTGTTGTATTCAGCTTGCAGAATACAATAGAAGATGGTTATACGCATACAAATGCATGCCATAATCATGGACATGGTGCTGCTTCAATTCCATTGTTCATATTGTCAAACCTGCAGCTGCAACAAGGCACCACATGCAGAT
Source organism: Pontederia paniculata (assembly GCA_001647135.1). Lineage (NCBI taxonomy): Eukaryota > Viridiplantae > Streptophyta > Magnoliopsida > Commelinales > Pontederiaceae > Pontederia > Pontederia paniculata. The sequence continues at coordinate 4,411 of LTAE01004387.1, read as the reverse complement.
CCCATGCGAGTCGGCAAATGACTACATTTCACACTTATTCTTCGCCTGCCCCATTACCAAAGGGACATGGCAACACTTGAGACTTGCGGGCACTGACACATCAAGAATGGATGATTTTTGGGCCTCTTTACAGGCACTCAGTATTCATGGCAGCTCGGGATGACGACGGGCATGGAAAGACTCAATGGCTATGGCATGGTCAAACCGGACGATTTTTTTGGGGGAGAGGTGCCTATATAGAGAATATTGTACACCACAGATCCTTTTTGATAAAAGAAGGGGGTTTTGGATAGCTCTTTTATTTGGTTTTGGAGAGCTCTAAGTGGTTCTCCTATATACACTTGTATATTTCCTCGTTTACATATTAATACAAGCGGATGACTGCTAACCTTGTAGTCATTTTTTCCTCTCTCAAAAAGAAAAAAAAAGGCTGCAGCACACTTTGTCAATCTAGAACTGGTAAAAGGGGATTGAAGACTTGCAAAGACTGTTGTGAGAGGATCAGTGCACCAAAGGATGATGGATTGCTGAGTACTTCCTTTGTTAAGGAGACAAAGTCTTGGATTAAATGCTGAGAATGCTTAGAGAATGACACAACGGACAGCAAAAAACTCTCAGGTGCTGTCTTGCCGCTTGGGTCAGTAATTCTCTCGTTTATTTATTCTCTGGAAATTGTCTTATAGCAGGAGCTAACCCATTTTTCATCTCCTTCTCTTGTTAGGTTAAATCTAAGAGAGAGATGAAGTTTCGGTTTGGACAAAAAAATTGCTAATCTTGCAAAGAGATGTAACTCATTGGCATGTTCAGCAGTAGTAAAGCTTCGCATGATGCAAATCCTGGATATGCAAAAGCAATAAGCTACATCAATCTACATATGAAGTTTTGGCTTGGACGGAAAAAAATCATTAAAATTTGCAAAGAGATGTAACACATTGGCATCTTCAGCAGTAGTAAAGCTTCTCAAGATGCAAATCCTGGATATGCAAAAGCAGTAAGCTACATCAATCTACATATGAAGTTTTGACTTGGACGGAAAAATCACTAAAATCTTGCAAAGAGATGTAAATCATTGGCATCTTCAGCAGTAGTAAAGCTTCTCATGATGCAAATCCTGGATATGCAAAAGCAGTAAGCTAATCAATCTACATATGGAGGCAATATTTCGGCTCAATTAATTGGTAGGACGTGGTTATCATGATTGGATTCAGGATTTGGAATCAGTGACCACAGGTGGAGAGCTTCTACGGAAAAGAGTTAGTGTTCAAAATTTGACCTCTCGGTCCTCTGGTTCATCTCTAATTGCACAAACATTGACAAAATGGAATGATACATGTCACGCAACAGTGTTTTTGTTGTATTTTTCTCTCTTTTTTCAGGCAAAGTTCTATGTGTATTTTGATATTAGATTTGTAAAGATCCATCATCTTCATTAATATAATACTTGCTCTCGTCTCAGTCATGATTCCATCAGACTATCTGTGCGGCATCCTTTTATGTCTTCAGATAAATATACTACATCAACTAAAAAAAAAATACAAAGGAAGACATCTTTATGATTGTATTATGATAAGAATCAAACAGGAACACATGATACATGCTAAGCAACAAATTAGTACATTAAACTATTAATATATCCTGGCTCGGAGCAAAAGATTTCGAAATGCACACACAAGTCCATTATTTCACACTGCCTCGTCCATCAGCCACATGCGCGAGTTTTGACATCATCTTCTCAAAGGAACCGGTTCAGGTACTCGTCAACAGTTGTGTACTTCACGTCCGGATACAACTCGGTGGCCTCCACGCCGAAGGATGGCTCGATGGCGAAGTTGGTGTGGTCGCCCTTGATGAACACCGCGTAGTGGAGAGCGAACAGAAGATTCATCGGCATCGGCAGCTCTGCAAAGAACAACAATTAACACATGAAATGGTAGGTGAGCAATGATCCATCTTATTGCTGTAATTTTATACGGATTCGTTGTCTGCCGCAAGGTTGTTGTTATGCTTACACACCTTCAACCTGTCTCAGGACTTCCTCTTCGGAGATGTGCACCCTCTCGAAGGTCTTCCCGGTCTTCTTCTCCCAAAGAGCGATGAGCTCGTTGTGTGTTACAGTGTTAGCCGGCGGCCGGATGTACATGGCCTTGTTCAAGGTTCTTGGGTCGTCCACTGACTTGATGGTGTATGTGCCGACGTCGTCCTCGTTCACGAACACAGCTGAATCGTGTATGTTGCATCAGAGACTGATTCATGTGTTCGTATCCTTATTGCTCGATGAAATCTTATCGGTTTTACGTGTACCTTTGACGTCTCCATTGCCGACTACGGTAACTTTGTCCGTCGGAAGAGAAGTGGCTCCTACCTGCGCCAACGTCGGGAGGAAGTAACCGGCGAAGAAGTTGCTGGACACGAACGTGTACGGGACGCCCGAAGCCTCCACGGTGCGCCGGAACTGCGACTTGATGGCCATCAAGGCCTTCGTGGGTCCGACGGGGTTGCCGCGGTCGACATCGTTTCCGAACTCCGACGGGTAGAATCTCTACAGAATACCAACGACAGGCGCAAGTTCTCTCAGCACTAAATAGTGAGCGTACACAAATGAGAGCTACGTTAGATACGATCGATACCTTAATGTTTCCGGCTTCCTTGATGGCGTCGAGGATCTTGACCTGCTCCTCCGTCTGCTGGAACCCGACTGCGGAGATTACCACGTCGACTTGCTTCACGGCCGCGACCAGGCTCCGGTGGTCGCCCAAGTCTCCCTTGACGAGGGTGACGCCGGAGCTCTTGAAGCCTTCCAAAACCGCGGCCTTGGCGGGGTCGGAGGGAGCGGCGTCCCTGACGAGGGCGAACGTCGGGTGGCCCAAGCGGGCGCTCGCCGCGACGATGAACTTGCCGATGTAGCCCGTACCGCCGATGATCAGGATCTTGCTCTTCTCGGCTGCCATTGTGCTGTGTTTGTTTATTTGTATAACAATTTTGGACTGTGTAAGCGATAGAGGCAGAAAGCCGTGTTGCTTGTGAGCTTAAGGGGAAGGCCAGACGTATTTAAAGGGATATATATCGATCAGCTCAGCCATAAAAAATGACCGGCATTGTCTTTAATTGGCTCTTTGCAGTTTGCCCACTTAACTAACAGTAATTTTCACAAAAAAAAAATCAGAATTATTAGCATAAAAATAATGTTTTAATTATCATTTTAAATTAATTTATGTAGTCGAAATTTTGAAATAATAATGTTACATATAAAAAACTCGAAATCAAAACTGAATAATAGAATTATCATTTTATTTTAATTTTATTTATTATTTCATCGCTCCCAAACTAATAACTTTGTATTACAGAATAAGAATTCTGAATCTAGAGTTCTGGCTTGTTTTATATTTTTCGAAGTTATAAAATTAGCTAATGACTTTGAACTGAGTTTTAAGAAAAAATAATTTGATTTTTAAATATACAAAGTCCGAACTTTTCAAATTTTACAATATATATATTGCACGTTCGATCACTCAATTAGAAACGTCATTATCTTCCACTTACGGTGTTAAAACGATACAATTTTGTGTTTGACGTGGGTTTTAAATGAATTTCAAAATTTCACTTTCTTTTCAACTAATATAATTTTCAAAATTCGATTTTTTTATAATGTACATTCGGCCGATATATTGACTTTTACTTATTCGACAGGATTACCGGATAAGCGAGGATGAAGAAGACAGGTTTGCATGAAAGAAGAATTTAGATTTAAGTTTGAAATAAAATAGTCTTAAATAAGTAAATTCGAGAAATTATTTTATGCACGACAGTGGATTTTTTTTAAAACTAAATACTCCCCCTTTTTTCCCATATTGATCAACCGAAAATTCATTTTCCACAAACACAAACTAAATGAATGCTCTCAAATCTCTTGAATCACTCGTGACTCCAGCTACTTTAACATATACTTAATGCAACCTCAACGTTAGCTCATAATGTCCTTTATTCCAACAGAGATGTATAGATTCCAATGGAAATAAAAGTAGAATATTTCTATTATCTCAAATATTTTTATTGTTTGAACATAAGATTATAATTGAATCACAGTTATACTAATTAATAATAATATTGTGATGACCCATCCCGACATAGTCGATCATTAGCCGTCACGAGGGGTAAAATAGACATAACACTATATAGAGTTCAAATAATTGAACGTTGCGGAAACATGATAAGGAGAAATATTCTAACTCTTGAATTTGCCGAAAATTTCGACAGCATCTCGACGTAAAATGGATAAGTGGCAAAAATGCCCATGTATACAACAACCTATATAACTGGATATGAACATAAAAGGGAATAACTATCCATCAAATGAAATGTCTGTGATCACAGGAGCACGACAGTATACGAATATGAGGAACACTGGTCCTCG
>LTAE01004386.1:0-32636 GCA_001647135.1 Pontederia paniculata | reverse complement strand
CGGCGCGCGTTAGGGTAGGGCACGAATAATTGTGAAGAAGAAGCGGGCGGGTCAGGCTTATTTCACTAATTTAGCGAGCAAAAATTTACCCGCAAATTACTCGCTAACAGTGGCTAAAAAATTTACCCGCAAATTTACTCGCTACCTGGCCGAAAAAAAGAAATTTTTTAAAAAAATTGCGCTAACAAATTTCACCGCTATTTACTCGGCAAATGCCCGGAAATAGCGGCTATTTAGCGGGCAATAAATTGGCCGCTAAATGGCTGAATTCTTGTAGTGAGGTGTTTTGTAAGCATGCACAACTGTAGAGGGTTTCTCATTTAAACTAGCAATAGAGGTAAACTAAATTGTATAAAACCAACATTTTTATGACTATCATCTTGATCAGCATATTAGCTGTATTTTTTAATACACAAATCTTCTCATCAATGTTTTATCTGCATGAATGAAGTGATACTTTAGCCTTCTTTGTTTTGTTCTAACGTAAAACATTAGATTCTTAGCAAGATGGATAGTGCTTTGATTGTCATTGAATAAACTTGATTTTTCTTGCACCTTGTCTAGTTCTTCAAGAAAATTCTTTAACCAAATCATCTATTTGTGTGCCTCTATCGTAGTTAAATATTTTGATTCAGTAGTAAAGAACCTTTTGCAACTGAAACATTTAGCTTACAGCAGTGTGATGTAGCATCAGATATTATTAGTTTAAAATATTTTATTTAGTTAAGATTATTATTATCTTATTTTTCTTTTTTATTATCTTAGGAGGATTTTTTAATTATTTTAGATATTTTTGTTAGGATCAAAGTCTATCTATAAAACTCTATATAAGAGTTTGTTTGATATGAATAAAATCAGACTATGAATATTTTCTCCAATTGAACTTCGTGTTCTTTTATCGTTTGGATTCACGATGACTTTGGTGGATTCCGAAAAACTCTGGTGGATTTCAGAGCAATTATTTTCGTATCCAATTGAAGCAGACTACTTGCAGATCGACATCATTGGTGGATTCCTGAATTATTTGTTTGTCGTTCCTCGCCTCATCATCATAATCGCCCGCCTACGCCCATCTTCTGCAGCCCACTGCGTCACAGTGCCGCTAAAGTACATATATATTCTATTATGCTTCTAATAGTGTCAATGTCACCACCTATGTCAGTATTAACAATTTTTTTTAGAACGAAATTATTTTAAAATCTCATACCTTTTGTTCCTTTTAACTATCAAAAATCCATTTGACTGCTTGTCAATGTTCCTTCCTTAGATCTGTTATATATCTGCTGACAATTCTCATTGCATGAGCAATGTGTGATCTGGTACTTACCATAGCATATATAAGACTACCTACTGTTGATGAATAAGGAACCTTATACATGTAGTTGTGTTTCTCATTTGTCTTGGGTGATTGATTCTTGAAATGACTCGACAATGATATTTGCATAGCCTTCGCAAGTTGCATAGAGAATCTCTCTAGCACCTTCTTAATATATTTCTTGAGTCAATTTCAAAGTACTAGCTTATCTATCACGAACAATCTTCATCCTAAGTATTTTCTTTGCATCTCCTCATTTCAAATACACTTGATAACTGTTCCTTCAACTTTTTAATTTTCTTCATATCTAAACTTTCAATCAGCATATGTATCATCCTCATACAAGAGTAATATAATGTAAGACTTATCAAAGTATTTTATATAGAAACAATGGTTGGAAAAACATTTTGTAAAGTCATTGTTACTCATGAAATTAACAAATTTATGATACCACTGTCGACGACCTTGCTTTAGATCATACAAACTCTTGGTCAACTTACAAACTATGTTTTCTTTATCAAAAAACTTAAAAACTTTATAGTTGTTCGTGTAGATATCCTCCTCCAAGTCATCATGGAGGAATATTATCTTTACATCTAATTATTCAAGATGTAAGATTTCAGTTGTAACTATACTCAACATCAATTAAATATTTCTTAGTTTCACAACTAAAGCAAATATTTCAATATAGTCTATAGACTCTATACCTTCTTTCTGCTCAAAATCTTTAACAATCAATCTTTTCTTTACCTTTTATTATCATCAACCTCCTCTTTTATCTTGTACAATCATTTGTTACAATGCCCTTTTCTCTGTAGCCAATTCAATGAGTTTATCTCCTCTTGTATTGCAAATATAACAAATGATCTAGGTTTATTATTATACAACTAGTTAGGATTACTAGCCCATGGAATTGGTGTGCTATATATACAAAAATTAGTTATGAATTATTATTATACAAAAATTAATTATTATATTATTATTAATGAGAAATTGCCACATGAAAATTTTAATTTCTCCTTTTATACATTAAAGAATATGACTTAATAATATAGAATATAAATTAGTATTGATTTATTATCAAAATTGAAAATAAGTTAAATTTAAAGATAATATTCCATGTGCATTTAACATTACTCTTAAAATAATTATTATTTTCACTTTTAATATTTTATGTTAAATTTTCTTTTAGTAACTTCGATTCAATTTTAATTAACTAACTGAGTTGAGAATTTTAAAAATATTAAAATTTTGTATTTTGTTTGATTTCACACTTACAAAATTTACCTTTGCTTATATTCATATATACGTTTATTATTGCATAATTAAAAAATTATAAATTTAGGCTGCCAATTGGAGTTTATGTGTTCGCTTAATTGCAAAGAATTGCACACTCTATCACTAGTATATTAACTGCAAAAAAACTTAAGATTTCAAATGAAATCATCTGCGCTTTTCACTCAAAAAGAAGAGGATGAGCATTAGATAATGAAAATAACTTCATCTTGATATATATTTAAATTTTTTTGTTATTCAGAATTATGTTTGAAGACTGATACTATCTTCCCTCTCAAAACGGATGAGAGTGAGATGATGCAAATATTAGACTTCATCTCTCATCTATTTATAGTTATAGATGTTGCATATTTAAATTTAAGAAATAAAAAAATATTTTTCACTTGAAGATATTACGCTTATCTTTTATTTTTTTTATAATTATAAATAAAACTTTTTTTGTTAAAATAAACAACTACTTGTTATAATATATATATATATATATATATATATATATATAAGTTTAAAATATAAATTAATCATATTTTAATTTTTTCTAAGAATTGCAGTTGTTTATAATGTAACAAATTCTTAAAATATCTATATGTTATTTACTTACAATATAAATTGTTAATTTAACAAAAGAATTGTTAGAATAAAAAATATGTTTATTAATAATATTATTATTTTGTTTAAAATAAACTACTTTTGTGACTTTATGAGAAAACACCACATGGCAATTTTGACTTCTCCTTTAATAGATAAGATAGATATGCATATATAGTATGCTAATCAATAAGATAATTATTTATTAAAATAAACTATTTATGCTACTTCATGTGAAATCACCACAAGGAAAATTTCACTTCTCTTTATATAAATAAGATTCCACTTCTCTTTATACTTGATGTATCATTTGCTAACTCCATTCCACTTATGCAACTTCAATAGCCTACAGAATCTCCATCCTTTTCTGATACAATTGAAGCACACCATACATGTTTCACAAGACTCATATTCTAGAACTAAGGGAGTCATTAAACCATTTGTTTGGTGAGTGATCATGTATTCCAAGTTCCCAAAAGCAATACCAATCAACCTATCTCAAACCATGCTAAATATATATTCATCTTTATCATTGCAGTATCAACCTTCCAAGGTCATTTGAATGTTGAGACTAAACCAATGAATTTTTCAGAAGCACATTATTATCCTTGTTGGTTTGAGTTTATGAAACATGAAATTGGTGCTTTGCAAACTAACAAAAGTTTGGAATTAGTTACTCAACTAGACAGAAATAAGGTCATTGATTGCAAATAGTTCTATAAGGTGAAGCTTAAGGCAAATGAAGAGGTGGAAAGGTATAAGGTCAAGTTAGTCACCAAAAGTTACAATCAAAATGAGGGTTTGGACTATAAAGATATTTACTGTCGCAAAGATGTTTATTGATGTAGAAATAGTCATATAGTTTAAAAATACTATTTTTTAGGATTATTATTTATTTTCTTATCTTAATGTTTGTTACTTTAGTTACCTACTTATGGCTAAATTTTATAGTTGTAAAACTTTATAAATAAAAGTTCATTGGCGTCGATATAATTGCACTTGGTGTTTTTTTCCAAAATTGTACTTTTGTGTTTTTCTATCACATGAATTCATGATTCCTTTAATAGATTTAAAAAAAAAAACTATGTTGGATTTTATAATGATCTTGGAGGATATCATAACAACTATTTTTGTTATCAAATTGGAGGACAAGTTGCCATCACTGATGGACTTCAAGGTTCTCGATAGTTTTAGAATTATTTGTTCGCCATTTACTCTATTCCATCGCCACCATGGCAGCGCCTACTTTGCAAACCCCCTACCTCAAGTAGTATCAAAGCAAGATGATCAAATTTGTAGTTACCTTTGATTTTGGCCAAAATTAATGAAAAGAAGATGCCTAGGATCCTTTTGCATTTCATTCGACAAACCACCAACCGCTCCATCTCATTTGAGTTACCCCACTGCACATTAACCCAAATTCAAGGACAATTTTTATTGGAAGGAAAGTCTGATGTAGGAAGAGCCATATTAGAGTTTTATTAATTTAGGAATATTTTTTATAAGATTATTATTTACTTTCTTATCTTAATTATAGTTGTTTTCTATTTTAATTTTCTAGTAGCAGAATTCTAGTTATAAAATATTATAAAAAGGGTTCACTAGCATCAATAAAATTAGACTTGATAGTTTTTTTTTCAAAATTGAACTTTATTTTCTTTTTATCTTGTGAATGCACAATTTCTTCAATAAATTTTGAAGAACTATGGTGAATTTTAGAGCACATGTTCTCTAATCAATTTGAAGCAAATAACTTGCAGATTGATAGTGTTAATGGATTCCAAATGTCTTTATGGATTTCAAGATTATTTGTTTGTTTTTTGCTCCACTCCATTTCCATTGTGCACAGCCAACATCCATCTTCCACAATCCCATTGCATTAGTGATGATAGGCCATATCACAACTAAAGAAAATGGTGCAAGCGAGTAAGTACAACCAATGCTACGAGAATTTGCAGAACTATTTAGGGGAAGAACTACTTGTAGTGCTACTTCTACAATAATACATCCAACATAGGATTAGGATCGATCTTATTCTGGTTCAACCTACCAAATCTTTCACATTATAGAATGAGACCCAAAGAATACCAAATTTCGCATAGAATACCAAATTTCGCATTCCAAGTCGAAGAGTTGTTGTTGAAGGGACTCATTAGACAGGGCATTATCTCTTGTGCCATCCCTACTCTACTGGTGCCAAAGAAGTACAAAAACTGTCAAAAATGCATTATAATAGGGCGATCAATTGTATCACCATCAAGTATCGCTTTTCCATTACTCGACTCGATGACATGCTCAACATGTTGTGCGGAGCTACAATCTTTTCTATGTTAGATATGCAAAGTGGAAACCATCAAATCATAATTGGGGAAGGTGATGAGTGTAAGACAACATTTAAGATGAAAGAAGGGTGAATAGATCATGATGCCTTTTGGCCTCTCAAATGTACCTAGCACCTTCACGTGGCTAATGAACCAAAATCTTAAACCTTTCATCAAGCAAATTCGTCATCATCTATTCTAATGACATATTAATTTACAGCAAGGGAGAAGTCAGACATCTACAACACCTTTAACAATTTTCTCAAAAACTACGGAGTAACAGGTTATGAGTCAATTTAAAAAATTGAAAGGTTTATGACTGATCACCTACTTGTTTCTTGGATAGATATTAAGTGTAGATGGAATCAAAATGGAAGATAAGAACATTAATGTCATCTACTCTTGGTTCGCTCCCAGCACTATTGGTGATGTTCGTAGTTTCTTGGGACTTGCTTCTTTCTATCGTTGAATCATTAAGAGCTTCAACACATCATGACACCACAAACCAATTGTTTAAAGAAAGGGAAGTTACATTGGCATGAAGTAGCCACAGTTAGCTTCAAATAACTCAAGAGAAGGTTGGCTACAGTTCTTGTATTGGTCATGTAGAATTTTTGAAAAGGTTTTTGAAATGGATTGTGATGCATCCATGGTGGGAATTGTGTTTTTCTATATCAAGAGGGATGACATATCTCGTATAATGAAAACTTGAATGGCAATAGGCATTAGCAGTCTACTTATGAGCAATAATTCTACTCTGTAATACAAGATCTTCGGCAGTGGAAGCATTATCTTATCTGTAAGGAATTATATCATTAATGCATCATGAAGCACTTAAGCATTTACAAAGTCAATCTCAAGTGAATCAAATGCATGGTAGATGGCTGACTTACTTACAATGCTTCACCTATGTGATCAAACATAAATTTGGAGAACAAAATAGTGTTGTAGTCGCATTGAATATGAGAGTCAGTCTTCTCGTAGTACGACAAATTGAAGTTCCCACTACAACATATGAAAATTATTGGTAAAATCCAAATGTCCATTGAGATAGGTCTATTGGTCATATCCAAAGGGCCAATTTTCAATTATATGTACTCTTGGTAGTAAAGATCTATGTTGTCATATGATTGTGTGTTGGCATACCCTAAGGAGGCGTTTACTGCATTACCTCTTAACGTTACCTGGTAATCTACATTACCTGACAGAAAGATTACCACCTATTAAATTACCAGTAATGTGCATTACCTCGTTTACTATATATAAGTAATCCAAGTGGTAATTCAGATTATCATATTTACTTATATAAATGATTACTAAATAATATACATCATTTTCCCAAAATACCCTTCATAAATATTATTAAGTTAAATTTTTTGTATTATTGAATTAAAATTATCAACTTAAATTATGAATTCACAAATTAATGAATTTAAATAATTAATANTTATTATTATATGATAATTTATTATTGTGTTATGTTTTATTTATGGAAGATCTAAAAGGGCAAAGAGGGAAACTAATATAAATAAGATTGCCACTTGGGTGGTAATCTAGATAGACACCCCCTCATAGGTAATGTGGATTACCACTTCATAGGCAATCTGCATTGCTAGGCAATCCAGATTGCCTACGAATTAAAATAAGTAAACAGGGTAATGTGGTGGGCCCAGGTACTTTTAACTTCAGATTACCAGTAATCTACAAAGATTACTGTGAGGGAAACACCCCCTAAAGGTATGCACCAACGAAAAAAAGTCCATTGGCATTGACTAATTGTTCATTAATAATAATTGAGTTTACGTCAATGATTACATATAGCATATCTAACAAGCAAAATGTTTGTTGGCTATACAAGCATGTAAAGGTTTATACTTGCAAACAATTGTGTGTTGACTTAAAGCTTTTCATTTTTAACACAAAGCTATTTGCTTGGAAAGAGAAGGATTAGCAACAACTTGTTCTTTTTCAGTCATTACTTGGACAATGTTTTCGTATTTTTTATTTTACCTTTTATACAAAGTAATAACAAATCAAGAAAACTTGAGGAAAATTTTTATGGCATCTTAAAATATCACAACAGTATATATTCTTATGATTGCACCAAATATTTACATGCCAACTATAGGTACGTAAATCTAATAAGTTGTTGGTCTCAACTAAAATTTCATATTACATATATTTCACTATCTAACAATATTTTAGATCCTAGGCCCTAATGTTTAACAAAAATTTAAAAACTTTCCTTTGTATTCTAGCTCAAACTTTTACTATATTAGCAATCACCATAAATCAATAATTTATTTAATAAAACATGATGAAAAAAATATATTTTCATATAATTGTAAAACAAAGTATATAAAATTCATTATTTTACCTAATAATTAAATGAAATAATTTGACATGCAATATAAATGAGAACAACCTACACAGTACATGATAAAAAAGAAGATATTACACAATTTGGAACATGGTGAATAATTATGTAATCAAAGTAAGAATCATAAAACTTGAACATGGTGAAAAGCTATGCATTAATAAAATAAAAAGTCATTAAGAACAAAGAGTAAACAAATATTCTATTGATGATCATTGTAGCATATCATATTTCAAAGTATTAAAGTTGCTACATGATGAAGGTGTTGGAAGTTCTAGATTTAAGACTTGGGGATTTCTTACACAATGTGGAATGTTAACCACCCTAGTTTTTTGTGAGGATTTTGTATATTTTTTGTTTTATCAATTCCCTTGTGCACAAACAAACTCCCCCTTAGATCTACCATTATCCTTAGTTAGTTAATTACTATTTTATTGTTTTTTTTCACTTTTTTGGCATATCATTTCTTTATTTTTTTAATAATTTGTTAACTAAGTATGATAGCACCACATCCCCCGTGCATGTATAGTTAAATAATATCAATTTGTTACCTAAGTATGAGATCTACCATTATTCCCGCTACTCTACAACAAATAATTTTAGTTATAGATAATATTTTATTGTTCAACAACAAAATATTCATATTTTAATCAATTTCATAATGATCTTATGTCATTAATTAACTTAGCTCATTTTATTCATTATTTGATTAATTGATTAAACATTTGTTATGATTTACTAATAATTTTTTAAGTATGTTAGTAATGATATGGGTCTATAAGAATGATAATTTTTAGCATTATTATTAATTTCTATATTTTGGTAAAGGCCACCATTGATATAAAATATTTTAATATTAGTAACAATTAAAATAGCTTATAATTTTGTCAATATTTATTTAAAACTATACATTATTCTTTTTGCATTCACATATTTATTAACACTTTCAAATTACATCGGTAAAAATTATACTATACCAACATTTTATTTAAGTAATACTAATATTTTATTCCTTCGTTATTAAATATGTCTGTTGGTATGGTGTTACCTACTTAAGTAGGTAATACCATGTTATCTAATATTCTAATCATATATTAGATCTATGATGGATGAAAAAAAATTAAGAGAGAAAATTTGATATTCATCGTATATCTAACATCTTATGATTAGAAAGTATTACTTAAATAGGTAACATCTTCATTAAACCCTTTGTAGAGAAAAAATGAAGGTGTTACCTACTTAAGCAGGTAACATCATGTTACCTAACTTTTTAATTGTAAGATGTTAGATCTACGGTGGATGCAAGAATAATTATGAGAGAGAAAATTTGATATCCACCATATATCTAACATCTTATGGTTAGAAAATTAGGTAACACGGTGTTAGCTATTTAAATAGTTAGCATCTTCATTAAATCTTTTTTTTAGTGTATGGGTTTAAAAAGTTAAAGAATTGTACTCAGAAGATGTTGACTTCAAGCAATATGGGAGAAGTGCTTACAGAATATTTCCATATTTAGAATGGGTTCTTGTTATTGGTAATTGATTTTGAATTCCACAGACATCCTTGGGGACACATATTAATGATCTTTGCAGTGGGGGCCTCAAAGGTCACTCTGGCAAGGACAACACAATACCGATTGTGAGTCTCGCTACTATTCACTCGAGGTGAAGAGGGACATTCAAATCTTTGTTAATGATGTTAATTTGCAAAAGTACAAAAGTCCAATCTCAAAACAAGGTTTATATCAACTTCTGCCAATCCACAAACGGCCCATAGGAAGATATTATAATGGACTTTTTCCTTGGCTTACCAAAAACTTAAAGAGGATCTGACTCAATGTTCGTGATTTTTTTATCATTTTTCTAAAATGTCGCATTTATTACATGCAAGAAAACATCTGATGTAACTCGTGTAACTTTTTCTTTTCTTTAAGGAAGTAGTGCATCTCCATGGCATACCATGTTTTATCACATTTGACCGCCATGCTAAATTCTTGTCCCACTTTTGGTGGCAACTATGGGCCTAATTAGATACTTCACTTAAGTTCAGTAGTATGTGTCACTCACAAATTGATTAACAGACAAAGATTGTCAATCGCTCTTCGAGTAACCTCTTGTGATGTCTCTTGAACCTACAAGAAAACCACCTTTTGTCGCATCATCTATGATTGTTTACCCAAGCAGGCCCTTGACCTTATTTATAATTGTAGGATGGCTTGAAGATGTCTTCCTAGTTGACTCCATGATCGATCGCGATCGAAAGGCAGTGCACATTCAAGTTCAGGTCAAGAAGCATTTGGAGGCTACAATTGCACTTTATAAGTTAGTAGCTTGCTAAAAGCGTAAAGAAAATATCTTCCAGGAAGGTGATGTTGTGATAGTTTATCTGAGCAAAGAAAGATTTGCTACTAGCACCTACAACAAACTCAAGAACAAGAAGGATCATATTGAATACTTTGTGAAATCAACAAAAATGCTTATGTTGTGGAGCTTCCTAATCAATTTAATGTTTTTTTATCTTTTTGAATACTTGCCCCCTGACTGTCCTAATCTGAGCTTGAGGTTGAGCTCTTCTCATAGGGAGGAGACCGATGTAGTACCCAAGCTTGTCAATATCATGAAGTAAATCATAGACGATAAGAATTTAAGAGTTTACTCATAGAAATGAGTTAAATCATAGTAAAATCGTATTTCATATGTAGATTTGATTGATTAGCGAATTGACTTGTTAAACTCGTTGGAATATGTTGAAATCATAGATTTCATTGTTGAACTCATAGAATCAATGCTTTGAACAAAAGAATTAGAATTTATGAGGTAATTTTGGATAATAAATAGAAAATAGATGCCACATATGCAAACTTATAATCCATTAGTTCAAAAAAGTCTCAAACCTCTTAAATAATGATATAATATTATGATTCATTGGTACTATTTGTTTGTGGTATATTATCTTTTTCTTTTGTTGTGAAATCAAATTTTATTCTTCTCATCCTAGTCCTATGAGTTATATGACATTGTGACTCATATTAATATAGTTATTTTTTTAATTATGACATGTAAATTATGCTATGTGTAATAATAATAATAATAATAATAATAATAATAATAATAATAATAATAATAATAATAATAATAATAATAATAATAATANTACATCATCAACCTTTGGATGTTAAATTTAGGGTGGACATTAAATTTTCTCTCTCCTACTTTTTTTCTCTCTCCTAAATCAAGTCACCATAGATTAGAGATCCTACGGTTAAAACAGTAGGTAGCATGGTGTTCCTTACTTAAATAGGGAGCACCTCCATTTTTCCCATATAATATATATATATATATATATATATATATATATAATTTTATAATAAACTTATCTAGAACATGAATCCTAAGAGTTTATGATTCGATTCTACGATACCAGAGCAAAATGAGTTTACTTAAATTTCCGATATTGAGTAAGTACCAGCAATGGATAACTCTTCGTGGATATGATCTATTAGTTATCTATATAGAATATATTTTGAGTTAGTTAGATTAGTTATATTCTTTTAGTTGTTGTTATCTTATCTTTTCAGTTAGAATCTTGTTTAGTTAAAATATCTATTGAATAAAATTATTCCTACATGAGGGTTGAATTCACTCTTTTGGGATTATAAAATCGAGGGATCAATAAAAAAATCAGAACAACGAAACTAAAAATGAGAAAAAAATTTGACACAGATTTTAACGTGGTAAAACTCTATTGATCGATGTGAATAAGGGAAAAACTTCCACGAGCGCAGGAGGCTACCACAAAATTTTTTTCACCATCATAAGAACTCTAAGGACACAAATTCTTCACTACTTCCATATATTCCTTTTTTTCTCATTTTTTTTTCATAATTTTGAGTATAGAGTATAATAATTCAAAGTACAAAAACATGTTATTTTTCCAATTTAATATAGAATTTTCTATGGGTTGTTTCCTTTCACACCCTTCAAACTATATCTTATTTTTGCATCTAACCCTGAACTATAAACATACTATTTTCGACCCCTAAATTTGTTTGCATTTGACAAAAAAAATTCGTTCGTCTCTCATCATTAAATACAATTTATTTCATTTATTAAATTATTTTTTTAGCCTCCTCGCCTTGTCATACCGTCCTAATTCATCAACGTGGTCCAAGTCACCTCCCTCCTCCTCAACGATGACAACTGCTCAATTGCGGTCCACTTTGATGACAATGGTGTCGCCACATCCTCTGGGTCCTCGACCATTGAGGACTTCTCGACCTCGTCCTAGATGAATCTGAATTGTCTAGCAAGGGGAGGAGGTGAGGCGGGTAGATAAGTAATTTAATAAATTATATTTAAAACAAAACTTAACGATGATAGATGAAAGAATCTTTTGTCAAATACGAATAAATTTAGAGATAAAAATTGTTAGTTTATAATTCGGAGAAAATAAGTCACGGTTTAAGAGGTGTAAAAGGAAATGACTCTTTCTCTATTGTTCTATGTGAATGAGTATTTTGGAGCGATAGTTCAATACTTCATATTGTCCATCTATGAAGCAGGGTCCTCGTAACCTCTCAACCTGTTGAGAGAAATGGTACAACTTCAAAGAATTGTTCGTAGTTGCAACGAGAGAACAATCTTGAAGCTAAGTTATTTTTCAATTAAAAAGATTACCAATTTTTTTGGGGCCATTAATTTTTTGCTTAATTTTACATTGTAACACTTACTCTCAGTCTTAGGCTTTATTTCAGAATGCTTTTCCGATATCTTTGGTAGAAGAATTTTATTTTATATAAGACAAACAAAATATCTTATGTCTTAACACCATCATTTATAGCTTATATTTTTTGGTTAATATGTGTTTACAGCATTCATATGTTAATTAAGTAATCTCATATATGTTAAAAAATAATATATATGTTATATAATATTAACTCGATTAGGTTACTCGGGTTCTCTATCTATATCTAAAAACCACGAAATTTTAAAAAGAAAACAAATGGCAAAATGTTAAAATTTTAAGCCGGATCGAATTAATTTTTTTTAACATCTTTCGACTTGAATTTTCTTTACTTTCCTAATTTTCTTCAGTAAGTGTTTCTAAAGGTACTTTGCTTTAATGTATAAGTTTTGTGACATGAACTATCACGCGTAGTTGGATTAACAAATAAACCCCTTTACTAGATAGAAAAGAGGTTATGCCGGAAAAGAAAATGTAGTATTGCTATGAATGGGTTTGGTGGCTGTTTTTCTTTGTTCTTTCCCTAACTCACTCTTGCATGTGCCAAGATTCACACCACCTGCTCTTCAAATATAAAAAGGAACGCGTTGCTTTATGTAAGTATTATTGTGTATAAAATGATTGATCGATTATGATAGAAAGCAACATATTATTTTATAACCCTTATAACGTATTGATGACTTATATATATAAATGCATACTTTAATTAAAAAAGGGAGTTAATTATATAATTGTATCTGGCCATGAGCAATGAGCTAATCGTTTATAGGGAGCTAAATTCTTCTTCACCATCACCAATATTTCTGATATCTTTCTATTGCAAATGGTTTGCTGTCATACATATCGTCTATTTTCCAAAACAATAAGTGGACAAAATATTATGTTTTATTTGGAGGAAAATTGACTCCTAATTGTTGCATCACCATCCACTTACATAAAGGAAATAATGAACAATGGAGGTGCCTTGTATTACTTTATCATTGTAAAATCTTGTATTAAAAGTGTGTGTGTGTATGTATATATATATATATATATATATATATATATTTAAATACAATAAAAGCCAATCGACAAGAAAGTTATAAATAATATGCTATTTAGAGACGACACCTCATGATATAATCTTATTCAAATTAATTTTTTAATTCAAAACTAAAATATGACATGACCATTCTCCGCCCACAAAATTTATTAATCAGTGCTTATGTATGTTTGATATATATGTATGCATGCGCATGTGTATATATATGTGTGTGACATAGGACAATTAACCGACCAATAATGCAGTCCTAAGATCAAAACTTAATGTAGAATAGTTTCGTGGAATAATATTTATTTATTAGCATCATCTTTTGTTATTTTTAAGAGGTTTAAAAGTTTATATCCTTTTTTGAAAATTTTGCCGGTAAGTTTCACTTTAAGTAGAGCAAAATAATTATCTTCGAGACACTACCGCATGCCTTTCTCTTATAAATGCGCAAAAAAGAAAGAAAAAAAAATCTAAAAATCAATGATGGTTGACGCAACAAATTAATGAAATTATATTTTAAGAGAAGAAGAGATTAGTAATCTCGAATTTTAATTTTAAAGACGTTATCTTTATTCATCAAAATAATCAGATAATAATAATTCTAAATATTGATGAATATTAAAATTTATTATTAACGAAAATTGAATTTGGAATGGTAAGAAAAATTTATATCTTAAATAAGTTTAATCAGATTGACCCCCTTACTTTTATACCCTTCGTCAGATGTCACCTCCCTCCCCACTTTAAAAGACATCGAAAACCATTCCCCCCCTCCATTACCAGAAACTGTGAAGGAATAGCAGAGAGAGAGAGAGAGAGAGAGAGAGAGAGAGAGAGAGAGAGAGAGAGAGATGGAGCTGATGTGCAATCACACCTCTCTCATCATCATGGCCACCTTGTGGCTCCTCTCTCTTGGCTTCTCGCCCCTCGCAAGCTCCCAATCCGACTCCTGCTCCTCGCAGCTGAGCGCGGTCGTCAGCAACCTCATCCCTTTCAATACTTCTGCCCTCAGCTGCAACGACGCATGGCCCTCCGAAGGCTTCATCCTTAGGGTATCTCCATCGTCACGCACGCAACCATGATTACTTGCTTCAGCTTCTGACATTACATATCTGAACTCTTAATAATGTCACTACAGTACGGGAAGACAGGGCAGAGCATATGGAGCTTTGTCCTCTCGGCGCCGGATAGCGGCACCTACATATCCATCGGCTTCTCCAAGAATGGAAGGATGGACCGGAGCAGCGCAATGGCCGGATGGCAGTCCAGCAGCACCGGGACCGTGAAGCAGTACTACCTGGGCGGTAAGAGCCAGAGCGCATGCCCGCCGGACCAAGGCAGCCTGCAGCTGGTGCCTAACACGTCGGTGTTCGTGTCGGACTCGTCCCGCCTCTACCTCGCTTTCCAGCTGAACAGCGCGCAGCCCGAGCCGTATCTGATCTACGCTGTCGGGCCGAAGAACAATCTCCCCGCGTCCGACAACTACCTCTCCACGCACCGGGACCAGGCGTCCGCTGCCGTCAACTACGCCACCGGTAAGCACTCCCGACCAATAGATTCGAACTGATTTGTGAGCTCTACTTCTTGGCTCTGACGCACACGTACGTTGAGCAGGGGTGGTTTCGAGCGCCAGCGGTGGGGGGTTCGTGGCGAAGCAGTGGCACGGGCTGATGGCCATGGTGGGGTGGGGAATTCTGATGCCGGTGGGGGTAGTGATGGCGAGGTACTTCAAGCACAGGGATCCGCTCTGGTTCTACTCCCACATCTCCATCCAAGGGGTCGGCTTCGTGCTGGGTTTGATCGGCATCCTCATCGGATTCAGCCTCGGCAACGGCCAGGGCAACGCTGGCGTCCACAAGGCCATTGGAGTCTTCATCTTGATCGGCGGTTGCCTTCAGGTAAGACTGCTACTACTATTACTCTGCTTCTCTTTTATTTTTATTTTTTTTTCTCTGTTGGTGCCAATTTTTTTCTGCTTGCTTGTTCATAATTATCTTAATTTTGATAAGAATTTTGTATAATGACTCCTAACTTTCGTCTCTTGGTAGAGGTTTGAAGTCTATGACACCAATTCAAGAGATAATGTTATTAGGAACTCAATTTTATTTCTATCTTTGTTTTCCCTGCATCAGCTTTAGACCTTTTTTTTCTAACAAAATAGTAAAAGAAGTTTACATAGAAAGGTACATGAGGAGACAATTTGAGGTATATGGTTTCTGAAGGTGCATGCTTAATGGCTAATACAAAGAGGACGCCTAACAAATTATACTTAAAAAGGGGGAACTATTGCCTTCACTCTAAATTCATATTATTTTCTGAAATTTTCAGTTGCATATTACTATCTGTCATTACACTTGAACATCTTTTTATACAAAATTAACTAATTCATATTTAATTTTAAGTAATTGAGAGAGTTGGTGGTGTACTGTAATGAGTTTATTGTGTTGAAGAGCATGTGCATATGCAGTTAACCTTGTTGATAAATCAAACTATTGAATATTTCTTTGGTACTTGGCCTACCAAACAAATTAAAGCTAAAACATATCATGAACAATTAAAATTAATTAATAAATCCATTCGAGAAGTAACATAGAAGAGTTGAACATTGTGGTTACTTGCAAGAATTATATAATTACTTATCATGCAAGCATGTTCTTATGTTATTTTTGGTCATTTTGTTCTGTTTCTGAAGGTTTTGGCATTTCTGATACGGCCTGACAAAGCAGCAAAGATCAGAAGATACTGGAACTGGTACCACCACTATGTGCCGGGCCGCGATCATCTTGGCAGTGGTGAACATCTTCGTCGGACTGTCGATAGCTCATGAATCCAGTTCATGGACCGTCGTCTACGTAATATACATTGTCATCTGGGCTATAGTCAGCATATTTCTTGAGGTTAAGAAGTTCACGAAGACTGAGGACATGTAAACAAATGTGATTCATTATTTTCCTCTTTTTTTTTATTTTTGTTCACTCGTACTCTTTCTCTAGTGTTGGACACAGGGTTTTTTTTCTATATTACTACCCAATCACCATTATATTCCTTTTTTCTAGATATGTATCTAGGGTTATATATTGATTGCCCTACCATGTATATGGATGGATCTGTTGCTCAGAATCTGAACCCTGTAGGGTTCTAATCCAGAATGAAGTCAGGCTCTCACAAGTGTGTAGCACACTTATGTCTAGCAAAATGTTTGAACCATCTTTTTAGCCGTATGGTAAGAGATATTACACAACTGCTATAATACATTCATGGATAAAGAAAAGGTGTCAGAATTTCAAAGCGGGCAACACAGAAAATACAAAATACAAAACTGTATTCCCTAAACATAAGTAGCATACTTGCGGCGGATTTATCAGTCGCAAATGAGTATATGCATGGAATTTGTGTCTGATTTTGGACATCCGAAAAACACTCGTCCTAAATTAAAATGCGACGGCGATAATCCCCGTCTCAAATTATGGTGAAAAATTTTATCTCGAATTGAAACAAACTCAAATCCATCTCAAATTAAGTCAGAAATAGACTATACGCAATTTGAGACGGACACAATATTTATCTCAATTTAAGACGGACCGACTATTTGTCTCAAATAGAAACGGACGTCGTCCGTCTCAAATTGAATCGGACCGTCTATCACAAATTGAAACGAACAAAAACAATCGTCTTTATTTAATAGGGATTGTAAATCCCTTGCTAACAAATGAATAAAAAAAATTATTTAAAAATAAAATAAAATTTTACGAGCGAATTTTACAAATCATTATCTTCATTATTGTTTCATCGCTTATTCATCATCTATTTTATCATTCTTTTCACATTTTTTTACGTTCATCTAGCTTGTTCCATTTTCTCTTGCAATTGTTATTTGTATTTTTTTGTTGCACTTGTTGATGCATTTTTGTAAGTCGTTGTTGTCACAATTCATCTCTCAAGTGTCATTGTATCTCTTCAGTTGAATAGCTCGAACAAACTTACGTGTTGATACTAAGTCAGAATAAATCACAAATGATCTCAATTCATACACGATTTTTATTCATGCTAATATGTTCCCTCCAAAATTCTTGGGTAGACTTCGGCGTGCCTCCTTCATATGTCATTTAACTTATAGGCTCAGCTTGTTTGATTTTAAAACTTTCTTGAAATATAATTTTAGATATGCAATAAACAAAATTATTAAAGAAAATGTTAAACTAAATTCATCTTTGCAAATTTTGAAACCCATTTGCTTTCTATTCTTAGAAAAAAATTCGTATTTTGTCAATTTTTGATTGAGCTCCAATTCCTGGATTATATTTTGGCAGCAATTATTTAAATAAAATTATCTAAACACAATGTATTAGATTACCATCAACATGTACACAAGCACCATGATAATATGCGTGATTAGTCTTTGTTTTTTCACGTTTATTTGTATATGTCTCATGGATCATTGAGCAAGTAACTCGATCTATATAGACTCACTACTTCAATTAGGATTTATTTGTGATGTTCGTGTGTCGGCTAAAAGAAAAGATAATCTTTTTGAACACTGAATGTCAAATGTTTTCCGCATAACTTTAGTGTTCTCCACATCCCACCAAATATCATCCTTCAAAAATTGATGAATTAAAATATAAATATTATTGTTCATTATGTGGAATAACAAAACAAACCTACATTCCTTAAACCACATTTGTCTTGTGGCATAAGGTAATTCTTTTCAAAAAAAGGGTGTGGGTTCAAATCCCACTCGCAACGGCGCTTTTGCCCATAAAAAATTATTTTCAAGAAAGTCAAGATTGATCATATCTCTATTGAATTACTTTAGTAAAAACAACATCAACATATTTGAAAGACACAAACCTACACTTTAAAATATTAAAATGATGTAATAAAATAAATATAAAATCTCAGTGCTTTAAATTACCTAGAATATCCATATGGTTGTAAATATGCATTAAAGTATTGAGTCGATGTGCCAACATTTTGAACATAATCTGGTAGTTGTCTCAGCACATCGGCAATATCAATTTATGAATCACTTTCCAATCTTCCGAATGAGACGATGAACGTCTTTCTAAATTTGAATTCCTCTTTATGAATTTTCTCTTCCCCTTTCAATCTCATTCTTGAGAGAACAGATGATGTAGGAACTTTCACTTTATCTTCTCTTCCCTTTTCTGGATGTTGAAAACATTTGCATAAAGAAATAATATGAAATTGAAAATACGTAATAGAAATATTTTTTTTTCCAAATTCATCAAACATAACTTGAAAATACTAAATGTGAATGAGCTTGCATTGCATTTTTATATAAAGATTGAAGCAAAAGATATTCGTCATTGGGGAACCAATTCCTAGTGTTGGAGGGATCTTATATATAATAAAATATTAATTTAAAGGCATAGTAAATATTATTATATTTTTTAACAAACAAACAACAATGGTGATATGTCACTCATGAGAAGATAAAGGCATCAAATAGAAAATAACTTCAAGAACTTTGTTTGGTGAGGATGAGAGGTCAAACAACTCATCAATTTCATGAAGATGCATCATTAACTAATACAAATGCACATTTTTTAATAATAAATTATCCTTTAATACAAAAGTAAATTTGAATATATTGTATAATAATTATTCATCTTTATTAGAGTTATAACATAATTCATATTCATTTGTTGAAGATGATGTAGTTTCATATTCATCTTCTTCTTTGTTGGTGTCGACATCTTCAAACTCATCAAATAATAAGATGCAAATATTCAATTAAGTCACCATCTGTAATAGTTTTCACGAAAATCACTTAGTCATTTTGAAATGCACCTTCAATTAAATCATCTTAACCCTATTTTTCAACAGAGTCACTCAAATTTTCAAATCTTTAGGATATTCTAACTCAATCACATCCTATGAAATAGCATAATAATCACTTTTATTCTCACAATGTGTTGAGTCTTTCACACATACACTAATATTGGTTGTTTTTTTCACGCGACCAACTATTTGTGTGAAACTTATATCTCTTCACGAAATATATTAGGTAAGTTGTCTCATGTCGACTAGACCTCCATGATACATCATGTAAGTAACGATTAATCATCATATTTTGAGAATTATGGACCCAATAATAAAATATGTTGTTATAAATAATATAGATAATAAAAATGAAATGTCCCAAATACTTATAGAATTTTTAAACCATTGAATCGTCCTCTAATCATTCTTGTATTTTTTTCTTGTGGAATATTATAATATTGTACAAAAGCACTAAAATTTTAGTTAGTATGTAACATTGAAAGTATTAAAAACATAACGTTATCAAAAGTATGCTAATACACTCACTTGATATAAAATTGTACTTCTTCACAATTTAAAAGGATATAATATATTGTCGACTTCAATTCCGCATCATTTAACCAACATGTTTTAGATATACCATAGTCTCGAACATGTCGGTTAAACATTGACAGAGTTTGTCGAGTCATCAGCATACCTTCCACAACCTCATTGTTTCATTGAACTATTGTTCTTGTGCACTTGACATTAGACAAATAGTAGTAGGAACAAAAATAAGATATCTTTGAGTCTTACTCTTCACGTATTATATCTTCTACTCGAGCTTTGTTATTAACTATTTTTTATTTTATTAAGGCATCTCTAAAATGAATATATCCATATACGCTAAACTAGTCCACCTATAGCTTCATAAAGAAAATGAATCGGTAAGTGCTACATAGAATTGAAAAACCTAGGTGGAAATATTCTTTAAAATTTGCATAAAATAACTTGAATATTTTTATTCCACTTGTGTCATATTATCCATTTTTAAGGTTATGGAATAGAGCTCTAAATAAATTGACTCAGCTTAGTAAGAGACTTTCATATCTTATCGAGCAATGCCAAAAATGCAATTAGAAGCAAATTCTCCATAAATGCATAACATCTTGAATCTTTATTACGGCAATTGATTCATGTCTACACATCTAGCGAAATTTGATGCATAATCATGAGGCATTTTTTAAATCTTGCACCCATCGACAAACATTTGCCTTTTGTTCTATCATAGAAGTATAATTTGCTTTTGGTTTCACCATCTTATCATTTGATAAATTAATGATGTGAAATTTTTTATGTTGACAATATTCTTTCAAATATATTATTGCTTTTATGTTGTCTTTTGTATGACTTGTAGCATCAATGGCGGTGTTAAATATACTGTCAAAGACATTTTTTCGATGTGCATGACATCCAAATTATAGTGTATCAAGTTTTCCTTCCAATATCATAAATCTAAAAATATACTCTGCTTACTCTAATTATGAGAAACACCATAACCATGATGTCTAAGAACATAATTTTTGTGACCTTTAGAAGACAACTAACAACATCACTTAATTCATTCCAGAAACTACTGTTGGAGGTAAATCTTGAATAATGAATGCATTTTTATTTGTTTGTAAGTGTATTCAATAGGCAAGAATTGTCTTTGACAATTGAATCAAGAATTTTTTACCTCCATACTTTAAAGTAAATACCTTTGATTCATGCATATAATATGAATATGTTAATTTACATGTGATCACCCATCCAAATAACATTCCATAAGAAAAAAAAAATAATTAATTATCCACACTAATGCTATTGTTATTGTAAAATTTGTTTGCTTGACACATCATATGTCAAGACACCATTCCATAAAGCTTTAAGTTCATCGATTAGTAGTTGCATGTGTGTGTCTTGTGTTTGTGATTGTGAGGACCAAGAATGATGCAAGTCAAAATATATACGGAGCAGTCATATATATTTTGAGAGGCAAATTATATGTAGTAACTATCACTGGCCACCAAGAATAAGGAGACGTGACTAAGTATACATAGTAAAATTATCTACACATAACTCAAGTCTTATGTTTCTAGGATCATTTGCGAAATCAGAATACATTCGATCAAAATGTTTATATGTTCACCATCATATGGATGGAGCATAACACATTTCGTAGTAATAGATTTGGCATGCCATTTCATCTATGAGGCCGAACTAATAGAAAAATATAATCTTTTAAGTCTTGTAATAAGTAACAAATAATGCATTCTTTTTATTGAAATTTTATTTTTTTCTCTTCTAGTAATATTTAAATATTTGTACCTCTCAATGCTACAAAATTTGCATTATCTCAAATTAATGTCTTTGTCATAAAACAACATACATCTATTTAGACAATAATGTATCTTTGGGGACACAAACCCAAGCTTAGAAACTAATCTTTTTATTATATAATAATTCAATAGAATTTGTGCGCCTCACGATGTCACCTCCTTTAATAATTTTTTTTATAATGGCATCAAAGCATGCATATGATATATTATGATCAAATTTGAGGATTAACATCCAAATAGCTGATAATAACTCGGAATGTGTTCCACAAACCGGTAATAAAGGTTGAGTTAAAGCATTCAGGACTTCGTAAATATTTTCTACTTCTTGATGTGGTTACTCTTCATGAAATCTAATGTTACCATATCTTATTGTGGAAATATCATAAACTAAACTTTGATATCTATGAACTACATCATCTTCTCGCGGATGTCCATTTAGTAACTCTTCAGTGCTATCAAATACGGTTTCTTCTTCTCCAAATTTGACCAAATACCAATAATTCAGTTTAAAACTCTTTTCATTTTATACATGGACATCTAATTATTCCTTCTTACCTATACTGAGAAGATTGACAAACAAAACTTACGAAATATTAAACCCAATTTATAAATTCTTGTATAAGTCCTTTAGCACATGATTAGTTCTATTATACATCCACGACAAATTTTGTGGAGAAACATTTGCATGCAATAAATTAATCAATCAATTACATATTAAAACTACTAATTAATTTCTAATCGACACATATAATAATGAATATTTAAACATATGAGATGATGATGAAGATATGAAACTAATACAAAGAAGTAAATGTAACTAAATTAAATTCTATATTGAAAACAAATAAATTGGTAACTAAAAAAATTTGCATACATATAGTTCACAAATAAAAAAAATTGGATAATAGCGTGTGTGTCATGGGGCGTTTGTGTGAACACGACCACAGTCTAGCGTCTAGGCGAGCGGGGCGTCTAAACAAGCCTAAATGAGTGGATTTGAGTACGAGGACAACGGAAATCTTTGGGGCACGACGAAGTTGTTGAGTGGAGTCATGCGGAGGGTCTTGCGCAGAGCGTCAACATGGGCGCTTGGAAGCACTTGAGGAGGCTCTTATCCTATAGAACACTAAGCTTGTGTGGCGACGCTAGCATGTCACTTGGTAGGCACTCAAGCAGGGGCTTCTTCGAATGGGACACGGAGCTTGCGCGGCAATGCTTGAGTGGGCGCTTGGTGGCGCTTGAGCGTCAACATTCAGATGGGTCGCGGGACACCAACGGGGCGATGTCGTGCGAATGTCTTGCGTAGGGCATCGAGATGGACACTGAGTGGCAGCGATCCGACGAGCCATGGGCACCGACAGGACGGTTGTTGTGCGGGAAGTCTTACGCGGAGCGTCAAGACAGGCACTTGAACGATGATGTTTCATTGGGGCACCAAAGGCGAATGCTTGGCTTGATCCAAGGTGGATTCCCCGTTTATACGGAGGGCGTCTTGGAGCGTTTGGTCACAATGCGGGGCGTCGATCCTACTATTGAGGCATACACACCAAAAACGTCAATGATTCCTCGGGGAAATGACTTATTTTCATTAAACAAGGCAAAAGGATACATTGGGGTGTAGGGTTAGCATGCTTCCCTACAATATGCAACAGCCCAACGGGTAGGATGGTGAAGAGTAGCGTGAAGGTCCTCTACAAGGGGTGCAACTCTACATACATGATTATTGCTAGGAAACTAGTGAAAAACCTATGAAATCCTAGGGAAAAGAAAGGCTAAATACATGAGAAACCCTAAGAAAACATAAATATTACTTGGGAGCATTCATTGGATGCCCCTTGACAAAAGTGGGCATGGCTAATGAAAATGGTGCGCCACGGCAGGGCACACAAAGGAGCTTTGGTGTTGCCGCTTGCCTTGGACGTGTGGCTACATTTCAAGGACGCGTTGCATCGATGATTGAGAGGCCAAGGAACGACCCATGACATTCTCCCCCACCAAAGTTAGTGACGTCCTTGGCATCGTTGATCCGACTATTCAGGGTCTTCATCTTCATCTT
This sequence comes from Pontederia paniculata, assembly GCA_001647135.1. Taxonomy (NCBI): domain Eukaryota; kingdom Viridiplantae; phylum Streptophyta; class Magnoliopsida; order Commelinales; family Pontederiaceae; genus Pontederia; species Pontederia paniculata. The sequence continues at coordinate 8,763 of LTAE01004386.1, read as the reverse complement.
CGTTATGAACTTTACTTGTCGGTTAATCACATGGCTTCATCTTCTTGGCTTTGTTCAGCCTAGAGTCCTCAACTTCGTGCAGTGCCAGCGGGGTCCGCGACATTTGGGTGTGTGTTTTGACCTCACGCGTTGATTCTCCATCCTCCAAGATTTTTTCAGCATCAACTTCTTGAGACTTGCGGGGTCGACTCACTCAGCTTGGTGTGTTGGGAGTTTGCTCTAACTCCATGGCATCTTTTGAGCAGTCTCCAATGGAAGATGGGGTATTATTAAAGGCTTTTGGAAAGCTCCAACTTGTATGCCTCTTTGCCCACCTTCTTCATGATTTGGAATGGGCCTCGGAAGCGACAGCGTTGTCCGTGCAAGTTGTCATCATTTTTGTGGGATTGTCGAGGCAACTTGACTCGGACAAATTCACCCACTTGGAACTTGTTGATCAATGCTTTGGTATCCTTCCGCTCCTTTTCCGGAGCTTTAGGAACCTTCGCCTTCATGGGAGTTGGGCAAAGTTGCAATGAGGGCACGCTTCGAGCCTTACCACCATTGGATGTGGCCTTGCCTCGATCCTTTTTTCCAGCGGGCGGAGCCGCGGTTGAAGGCTTTGGGTCACTTGATTTCAGCATCGAGCCTTTGGGAACCCTTTGAAACATCGGCAACTTCTGCGGGAGCGACTGGAGCATCCCCGAGATGTGTTGTATTGAAGAGAGCATCTTAGATGTCATGCTCTTTCCCTGCTAGAGAGGGACAATGCAAGAGCTCCTTGTGTCATTGATCACCAAGGAGTTTGTGAGCGCCTCGACCAATGCGGCGATGCGATCGAGGAAGTCGAGTCTCACCATGAGGTCGTGATCGTCCATCGGGATGACGGTCAGGTTGGCAACTTCTAACCATTTGCCAAGACACACCAAGATGTCTTTGGCGACGCCTGATGTTAGCAAGCACATGAGTTCACAGCCAATAACTTCACTCGGTCTCTAGAGAGCGAAAGATTGATCCTCTAAGCGACACTCTCCGAGATGAAGAGGTTGTATGCGCCGATGAAAAGAAGATCTTCTTGGTTGGTCGTCAGTGATGTTGACATAGAATTAACGACATGCATGGCTTCTAAGCACTTGGGCGACATGGGATGCTCCTTCTCATCTTCCTGAATTCCAGCAGCAGCGACCATGGCGTTGACGGTAGGACGCTTTGGACGGTCCCGCGTCCAATGTGCTCTATCAAAGATGTAGCAGGGACTTGGCGGCTTGGGTTTTGTCTTGTCCTGGTTGATTGACTTCTTTCCAGGCGGCGCCTTGATTTGCTCATCGTGTTGAGGATTTGCTTCCGCCCATTCGATGATCGGAAACCCGCTCCTCCACTAATACCCTTGTCATGGGGTTTTAGTACCATTTGTCGTGAGTCCAAAAATACTCTATGAGAGCTTCAGTGGCAGCCAGTAGCGAGCGGAGGTTGGTACAATATTGTCGATCCAACTCCATGCGGGCCCATGGCTTGAGCCCATTGATGAATCCTGATTGGAGGATTTGCTCATCAATTCTAGATTCTGAAGGCGAAGCTCGAAGAACTCCTTGATGTACTCCTTCAAAGACCCTTTCTGTTGGAGACGAAACAACGTCGTGTTCGCCTCCATGTCCGAGTTTGTAGGGCAGAAGTGAGCGCCTCTATTAAATTCTTCCCACGCCTCGATCTGGTTCATGTCGCCATGATCGCATCCTCGCAAATGCAGCGCCAGGAGAGGTTGGCAGCATCTTGCAAAAAGAAGGATGCGTTGAGTATCATCCTCTCTTCCGATGTAATGTCGTGGGCTTGCAAGTGTCAGGCATTCCAAAGGAATTCCTTGATTTCCTTGACCGATCAATCACCTTTTAGGGACATGGCCTTAGTATGTCGATGGGTCATCGATCCTGTGAAGAACTATCCCATGATCGTTTGTTGAGTGGAATTCAAGCAACTTGAGCTTGTTGTCGAACTCCTCCTTGAGCGCATCTCGCATGGCCATCAGCTGGTCGTCCATCGATTTTCTGAGATTCATGATCATCGCCTCCATGGTCTCAACTCGGGCATAGAGCAGAGCAACTTCACGTTGCACATCTTGGATGCTGAGCAATTCTTCGGAGATGATGTGTTCCTTGAGAATTTCTATCTCCATGGCTAGCTGGGCAAGCTGATTTTCAAAGGCGGACAGGGCGTCCTTGGACCTCGCGCAGCCACGCTCCTGGGCTAGCAGCGCACGAGCATTGTCTTGCTTCTCCGGGTCATTTAGCATGTCTGAACTAGAACCCATTATTGCAATGCAGAGCGATCCTAGCAAAGTCGCTCTAATACCACTTGTCACGGGGGATTTATATGGACACGACCACATGTGGTGTCTAGCCGAGCTGGGCGTCTAGATTAGCCTAGATGAGTGGATTTGAGTATTTGGGCAGTGAAAGTCTTTGGGGCATGATGAGGTCATGAAGCAGAGTCGTGCGGAGGGTCTTGCGTAAAGCGTTAAGACTGGCGCTTGGCAGTGCTTAAGCAGGCTCTTCTCTGATGGAACACGGAGCCTTTGCGTCGATGCTTGAGTGGAAGCTTGGTGGGCGCTCGAGCGTCAATGTTCCGATGGGTCACGGAGCACCGACTGGGCAATGTCGTGCGGATGTCTTGCACGGGGCATCAAGATGGGCACTTGAGCAGTAGCGGTCCGATGAGTCATGGGCACCGATGAGGCGGTGTTGCGTGGTACGTCTTGCGTAGAGCGTCAAGAGGGGCACTTGAGCGACGACGTTCCGATGGGGCACCAAAGGTGAATGCTTGGCTTGTTCCAAAACGGAGGCCCCATCTACACGGAGGTCGTCTTGGAGCATTTTGGTCACAATGCGGGGCGCTAATCCCGCTAGTGAGGCATACAGACTTATTTTTATTAAACAAGAAAAAAGGCTACATCGAGATGTAGGGTTAGCATGCTTCTCTACAATACACAACAGGCATAAAGGGGTAGGATGGTGAAGAGTAGCTTGGAGGACCTTCGCAGGGGGTGCAACTCCACATACATGATTATTGCTAGGAAACTAGTGAAAAAACCTATAAAATCCCAAGGAAAGGAAAGGCTAAATACATGAGAATTCTTAAGAAAACATAAAGTAACTTGGGAGCATTCGCTGGATGTCCATTGAAAAAGTGGGCATGGCCCACAAAAACGAGGCATCGCAGCAGGGTGCGGTGCGGAGCTTTGGCATTGCTGCTTGCCTTGGACGTGCAGTGATGTTGCAAGATGGTCGTGTTATGACGATGATTGAGAAGGCCAAGAAATAACCCGAGACACGTACAGGGCTAGAACAATCCTTGCACACACAAAAGGCCAGAACAACCCCTGCATGATGCTAGACAAAGAAACTTAAGGGAGTGAGCATACCTTGTCACAGGAGTTCACGAGTAGCTGGAGGAGTTCGCAGGTAGCCAGAGAAGAATTTTGGCAAATCCATCGTGGGGTGAAGAAGAAGAGAGTGGTAGTATACAAAAAAGTTTTTGTGACAGAAAAATCTTTCACAAACTAATAGTACCACCTCATGACTAGAGTGAGGGGAATATGATCACCAACTATGGCAGTTTATAGAAACTAAAACAGGGAATTATCGTAAACTGCAACGGTACAAAACTACCACAATCTACGCCTATTAGAGTACTGCCACAAACTATGACAGCTTTGGAAATTGCCACAATTTGCAATGGTAAATGGACCACCGCAATCTATGACGATCATAATATCATCACAAAAGTGGTGTTTATTCCTAACTGTCCAAATCGTGTTGCCACAAAGTGCGGTTATTAAGTGTGGTTAGGTTGATCGTTGCAATTTGTAGTGGTTTCTTAAACCATCGCAAATCGCGGTGCTCTTTAACTGCCACAAACTTTGACAGACACTTTCCCTTGCAAATTTTAAAAAAATCTTGTCTGTCTCAAATGAAATTAAGAGTGATATTCGACCACCGCAAAAACTTTCATGTAGTAGTTGGGCTTAACACTTCCGTAGATATTGGATGTTGGAATTTGGATTGAATATTTCATATTCTTGATGAATTGAATAGAACATTAAAGATTTATCTCCAATACTTCACACTTTTTCTTTTCAAGTGTTTATCATTTTTAGGGCTTCGCCTTGAATTATCTTTATTAAGAGTAAGAATAAAACTCTAAAAAAAATTGCATGCGTATAGATTCAAAATATGAGATCTATTTAATTAAACGAAAAAGAGCATATTAGCAGTTCACCTGAACTCGTGTTTTATAAACTCAATTGCACATTTTCTCTACCAATTATTGGTGATGTAACAAGAATTTTGCTTGAATACAAATAAAATTAAGATTTAGAATTTGAAATGCCCTAAATTTAGATATGTCTATTAATTGAAGTGTTTAGTTTTTTTTTTTACACAAAGCAAAATTAGGAAGGAGGAAAATTGAGTTGACCTGGTTTTCTGCTCTTTGCCAACCTCCTCTATTTTGTGCCCCCAATGCAACTCCACAGCCACACAAAAAGGAAAGCTACTAGTAACAACAAATTAAACCAAAAAAAAAAAAAGTTTACCGTACTCTTAGACCAAGAAGTAAAGGGTCGCCGCATTAATCTCCTCTCGCGCCACACACGCAAACGATCCCCCAACAGCTCCGTTCGACGCCTATGTCTCTACGTCCTCTCCCACCCTGACCACTCTTCCATCCTCGTCGTCGTTCCGACGACAAAAAGGCAGCAGCGGCAGAATAAGGAGAAGAATGCCGCTACCGAGATCCCTCCTTATCCTACTCGCCGTGTTCCTTTTTCCGTTCTTGTTGCAGCGCTCCTCTCCCTTCGCGCGGGCACAGGACTACGATGATGGCGGCGGCGACGGCGACGTCCCGCACCCAAAGGCGGAGGAGAGCTGCAACGGCGTGTTCCTGACGTATACGTTCATATCTCGGGCCAGGGAGTACCCCCACGTCAAGAATGCGACGGCGCAGTCCTACGCCTTCAAGTCCATGGCGACGGCGCTCAACACCATGTCGGAGGACCTCAAGTCGTGGAAGATGTTCATAGGGTTCCAGCACGAGGAGATCCTCGTGTCGGTGAACGGGGCGGTGGTGGTGGACGGGACCGACTACCCGGCGCACGTCGGCAACGGCACTACGCTGGCGGGTTACCCGCAGACTGACCTGCTCAACTCTATCGACACGGCTGGGGACATGGAAAAGATTCAGGTGAGGTTGGAGCTGACCGGGACGCAGTTCGGTGTAAAGCCGCCCGGCGTGCCGATGCCCAACACGATCAAGCTGGCCAACGACGGGTTCCAGTGCCCCAAGCCTACTCGCCAAGGTAATCAATTCTGGTTTGCATGCATTGCATTGCACGTACTGCACGTAAGTTTAACGCGTTGCCAAGGATCGATCACGAGAGAAGTTGACAGATCTTTCCGTCGGCAATTAATTTTTGACAGGGAGTTTGATGTACACGTGCTGTGTGAAGGACAAGAAGTACAAGGCGAAGAAGACGACCGGAAAGTTCCTACCACGGCAGTACGGGGACCTGACCATCGCTTACGACGTGCTACAGGCCTACGACAGCAATTACCTCGCTCAGATCACCCTCGACAACAACAACCCGCTCGGTCGCCTCGACAACTGGAACATTACATGGGAATGGATGCGCGGCGAATTCATCTACAACATGCGGGGCGCATACACCTACCGTAGGGACACCTCCGACTGCCTCTACGGCCGCGCCTCCATGTACTACAAGGGCCTCGACTTCACCAATATCATGAACTGCGAGAAGAAGCCCCTCATCACCGACCTCCCGCCAGAGCGCACCAACGACACTCAGATCGGCAAGCTCCCATACTGCTGCAAGAACGGCACCCTGCTCTCCCCCACCATGGATCCGAGCCTGTCAAAGGCCATCTTCCAGCTCCAGGTGTACAAGCTCCCGCCGGACAACCTCAACCGGACGTCGCTGTACCCGCCGCAGAACTTTAAGATCGATGGCGTGCTCAACCCGAACTACAAGTGCGGGCCGCCGATACGGGTGAACCCCATGGAGTTTCCAGACCCCAGCGGCCTCATGTCAAAATCCTTCGCCGTGGCGAGCTGGCAGGTATCCTGCAACATCTCGCGCCCCGAAGCGCGGCGCTCGCGCTGTTGCGTGTCCTTCTCCGCCTACTACAACGACTCCGTGGTGCCATGCGGCACCTGCGCCTGCGGATGCCCCGCCGAGGACGAGGACCGGCCGGCGTGCAATCCCAACGCCCGCGCGATGCTGCTACCATACGAGGCGCTGCTGATACCGGCGGAGAACCGGACGGCCAAGGCGCGGGCGTGGGCCAAGATCAAGCACTTCGACACGCCGAACAGGATGCCATGTCCGGACCACTGTGGGGTCAGCATCAACTGGCACATCCAGTCCAACTACAGGACGGGGTGGACCGCCAGGATCACCATATTCAACTGGGTCGAGTACACGTTCAAGGACTGGTTCGCGGCGGTGCGGCTGCCGAAGGCCTTCAAGGGATTCGAGAAGGTGTACTCCTTCAACGGGACGACGGTGGAGGGGGTGAACAACACCATCTTCATGCAAGGGCTGCTGGGGCTCAACTACCTGGTGGGCGAGGTGGACGGTAAGGACTTCAGGTCGGAGTTCAGGGTCCCCGGGAAGCAGCAGTCCGTGATCTCGTTCAAGAAGGAGAACACACCCGGGATCGACATTGTAGGAGGCGACGGGTTCCCGACAAGAGTTTACTTCGACGGCGAGGAGTGCGCGTTGCCGTCAGAGATACCGCGAGGGAACGGCGGCTGCCGGCAGAGCGCAGGCGTGCTGACTGCGGTCTTGGCGGGCGTCGTCATGGTGATCGTGGTGTTGATGGACAACGTCTACTAATAGTTAAAAAGTGTCTTCCTCATCGAAAAGTTTAAATGATGTATTTTGTACCCCGATAAGAAAAGAAATGTATATGGAGTAATCCATGTTATTATTGTTATTATTATTAACTTGACGATGAGATGAGATGAGATGAGACGAGGATAGATTCAAATAATCATATTCTTTAAACTCAAGCTGTTGTTAAACATAGTCAATGAGAGTGTAATACCCACGGTTTTATTATGATGTAATCCATGTTATTATTATTATTATTATTATTATTATTATCATCATCATCATCATCATCATCATCATCATCATCATCATCATCATCATTATCATCATCATCATCATCATCTTCTTCTTCTTGACGATGAGTTGAAACTAGAATAGATTCAAATAATCATCATGTTTAAACTGAAGATGTTAAATGTAGTCTCAGAGAGCGGAGATATAATGTTTCCGAATTTACACTCTGCCATAGGACATTATGCTTTTACTTGATTTTGATCAAGAGGTCGATCAATAATATAAACGTAACAGAAAATAAAATGATGCAGCAGTAATAATTTTTAAAAATAAAATATCATAAATTAGTCCAATTAAATAAAATATTCTATTACATTGTTTCATAAATCAAAATGCATAACTGAAAATAATTTCATAATTTGATAAAAATTAAAATAATTTTAGACTAGACTCTTAGCATGTGCAAATCTTTATATTCATGGACATATGTGACACCAGTGGCATCACCTATTAATTATGTTCATCGCCTACAGGACGAGGAGATTGTTCTCCCATGTGCGATAAAGCTTAATATCTAAAGAAAAATATAGAAATAATCATATATAAAAGACGTAATAAGAAGTTGAGATCAAGATCACTAATTCTCCTTTTCATTCACTTTACTTTTTAGCCTTCCTATTTCTTTTTTTCATTTTTCCTAATAGTCTGCATTGTCATAATACAATGTCCAATTTTTTCATTCTCAATAGATTCAAAATAGATTCAAGCCTGATTCAATACCTAGAACTCGTTTACTCTTTTGGCTATTCATTGTCCTAAGCTATTCGATTAAAACAATCAATCATTAATGAACCATTAATAATCATGAAGGACATTAATTTTTGCCCTTTCCATTCACTTTACTTTTTAGCCTTCTTATTTCTTTTTTTTCCATTTTTCATAATAGTCTGCATTGTCATAATACAATGTCCAAGTGTTTCATTCTCAATAGATTCAAAATAGATTCAAGCCTGATTCAATACCTAGACTCGTTTACTCTTTTGGCTATTCATTGTCCTAAGCTATTCGATTAAAACAATCAATCATTAATGAACCATTAATAATCATGAAGGTCATTAATTTTTGCCCTGATGCCATTAAGGCTAGCTAGGCCTCAAGAATCCATTAAACAATTATTCTCGAAGAAATCTAATTAAATAATTATTCTCGAAGAACTCAATTGAACCTAAAGAAATCCTTTTCACGTATTTCTAAAGGAACCCAATTACCCCACAATTAGAGTCCAATCCATCAAAACCAAATCATGCACTTCAAGGATCACTTTAGTCCTATGCAATGTTCTTTTTAGATCATTATCATGGAAATCTAGATTGTGCATCTCATACATCAATCATTCAATCAATAAATAATCATTCTATGTAGAGGAATATATCAAATAATAAGTAATAAACTATAAAAGTTCGTCATGGCTAAAGATACCCTTCATGGCCCGTGAAATTAATTTGAGACAAGGGAATTCACGGCCTGTGATAGGATAATTCATGGACATGACATCGGTGGCCCCGTGACAGGGCCATTCACGATCGTGATCGCAAAACCCATGTAGGATCTGGAATGGCACCAATAGGGGGGGGGGGGGGAATTGG
>LTAE01004385.1:0-26101 GCA_001647135.1 Pontederia paniculata | reverse complement strand
TCTCTCTCTCTCTCTCTCTCTCTCTCTCTCTCTCTCTCTCTCTCTCCACTTATATATAGACACACGAGAATACAGCAATTTCTATTTCCTTCATAGGAAAAGAACCTTCTATTTCATCTTTCCAAATAAAAAAGAAACCTTCGGTAGTTATACCATACGTACGTACGGCACATTCGCAAGTGGCTCACACAACATGGCAGGACCCTTCTTCCGCTCCACCTCCTCTAGCCTCCCTTTCCTTCTCCTCCTCGTCTTCTTCCTCTCCTGCTCTGATCACGTTCACAGCGCCAACGACGACCGCCCCCCCTTCGAGTTGGATCCTGAAGTCTTAAAATTGCAGGAGGCGGACCGGGTGAAGGATCTCCCCGACCAGCCTCCGGTGAACTTCCGGCACTACGCTGGTTACATACCAGTTGAAATGGTCATGGGCCACGCCCTCTTCTATTGGTTCTTTGAGGCCGAGAGCGATGTGGAGAATAAGCCGCTTCTTCTATGGCTCACTGGAGGTAATATGCTCGGTTGCGTGCATGCATGTATGCATGTCTGCAGAAATTATAGTACTCATAGAGTTGTTGGCAATCTAAGTGCAGCACCATTGTCTATGTACCAAATCTTTTCAATACAGCTACGTATATCTCATGAACTAAACTGATATGCATGATCTGTTTCAGAGCCCGCTTGCTCTTCGATTGGGTATGGCATGGCAGAGGAGCATGGGCCTTTCACTTTTCAAAAGGGTTCGCCAAATCTAAAACTCAACCAGCATTCCTGGAACAAAGGTAAGGACACATGTCTGAGCCCTTGCAAACAAAGTAACCAGACAGAGGACTGGTATCATGATTCATGCATTTTTACCTGTTTTATTGGTTTTCTTTCAAATTTTGCAGATGTCAATATCATTTATCTTGATTCACCTGTTGGTGTTGGATTTTCTTACTCCAATGAGACCTATGATTTGACAATAGTCGGAGACAGGATATCTGGTAAAGTTATTGGAAGTTGTATTGATGAAAGATTGTTACTATGAGTTCTGTCCCAAGCTGATCAAACCTGTACATTATTTACAGCTGAAGACTCGTATGCTTTTATTAAGATGTGGTTTGAGAGATTCCCACAGTTCAAGTACAATGACTTCTACATTGCCGGGGAAGCTCTTGCTGGTACAGATATTATAGAATACTTTGTTTTTTTTCATTGGAACCGGCTAATGTTTACCCTTCTACCTTCTTCTGAGTTTATGTCTATCAGGACATTTTGCTCCCCAGCTTTCAGAGAGAATTCTTGCAGGAAACAAAAAGAATACATCCAAGGAGAATCAAGTAAATCTGAAAGGTTTCATGGTAAGATTTCTCATTACAGCTATAGCTTCACTTCTGAATTTTGCCATATATACAGTGTAGTTTACTCACTTGGCCATGTTGAATCAGATTGGAAACCCCTGGTTAGACACTTCTACGGATCTGAAAGGAATGATAGACTATGCATGGGACCATGCAGTCATCTCCGATCGCCTGTACTATGATATCTTACATAGCTGCAACACTAGTCTTGAGTTGTCAAGCCTAGAATGTGACCAGTCCCTTAAACGATATCTCGAAGTTTATGATACCATAAACATGTACAGTTTGTACTACTCTACGGATTGTGTGGGTCCAAATAATACAATGACCTCTAGATTCACCACAACAAGGCCTTCTCGGATTAAAGGGGTGGCTCATATCTCACCAGCGGAGGTAATTAAATCACTTTCTTTGCAACTCCGTGACTATAATAATAACAACAGACATACCAATACAAACTGTATCAGACTCTAGTTCATGATACTGGTTCCTAATGTATCTAAGTAGAATTTAACTTTCCAGCATTGTGGTTTGGCAAAGTTGTGCAGCTACTTACCATTCTTATATTACAGATACCGCGTGGTAAGTCTAATTTCTATGATCCGTGTATTCCTCAATACATAGAAACCTATTTCAACAGGCCAGATGTTCAAAAATCTCTTCATGCCAATGGCACCGAGATGATTTACCCCTGGACTCGTTGCAGGTACCATAATGCTTAGTAACGTCTACATGTTTAACTTTCCTACCTGCTGCTTTTAGTTTAAAATCAAATGGCAATTAAAAATTAATCAAGAAGGCAGGAAAAAGTCCTGATGGATGCCTTTTAGAAGTTTTCAGCAATTCTTTTTTGAAAGAAAATGGGGTACCATTATTTTTGTTAACTTTCAGTCCCAAAACTGTCCAATTTTTTTCTTCTGGCAGCATTATGATTCCTCTATGGCATGATCTAGAAGAATCAGTGCTCCCAAGAATTCGCAGGCTTATCTCTGCTGGCTTAAGAATTTGGATTTACAGGTGAGATTCTCAGTGCATTCGGCACCCTTCATGAACACCATGTTTCTTAGTTATCATGAGTAACAGATACTATTGAAGTTTTGAAGCTTTCATTTGTAGTTGTTTATGTTTATGTTGATATCAGATTCCATTATTCAGTGTGATTGCTACTTGATACTACATTTTTATTACTTCAGAAAAAAAATATTAACAGGATCAAAATGATAACTTTTTTTCCAAAATATTGCTTTTGATGATTGATATTTAATTTAAGTTCACAAGATTTTATTCATTGTCTTTACAGTGGGGACACTGATGCAACAAATCCAGTAACATCAACAAGGCTGTCATTGCAAAAGCTAGGTCTGGCAACCATTGTAGATTGGCATCCCTGGTACTTAAATAAGCAGGTACAGAGGATTTCCCTTGATCCCCAATATTCCATCCTACCTTTTGTCTGCAAAAAGAGTGATCAGTTAACTTCTATTCTGAAATCAATCATGCAGCTTGCTGGCTGGTCAATCTTGTATGATGGTCTAACCTTCGTCACTGCACACGGCGCTGGTCTCCAAGTGCCAAAATATGCTCCTTATAAGGCAAGGCAATTGCTTCTAAACTTCTTAGCCAACAAGCAGATGCCCCAAACACCACACTAATATGCTTTCTATTATAACTATAGCTGCAAATTCCTTCCAAGTTTCATTATCGTTAGTTTAGACATCCTCTTAGACACTTTATGACAGATGTACTTTTTAGATGATTCAATAAAACATGATGTGTAGCTTTTGCGTTTTCTTCAACAACATCAAAGCGATGGGTAGTCAATTTGTTTTCATATCTTTGTTTTCAATGTATCCTTTTTCTTAGCTTATCACTTCTGATTTCTTCTTTGTTTTTTTTCTGATGTTGTCAAAAAAATTCAAGTGTTCTTGTGAAAAAAAAATTTGTAAGTTATCAGAAGCTAATCTTACTTCTTTTAGCCTGAAGGGCCGATATAGGCTTTTGACTGAATTTGATCAAGTTAATATATAGAAAGTGGCTTGTAAGAGTTAAAATTGCTCTTTAACTTCAAGTCCACGATTTCTGGGTGAATGATGGATTGAGGAAGCTGCAAAGAGCAAAACATAAATGAATTTTGATTCAAAAGAATATTATGATCTGACAAAGTATAAGTTTTGCTCAGTTTTTTGCGAATACAAGCATTCTTCATTAACACTTTGCAGCCTCTGATCTCATGTAATTTGGTTTAAGCTAATGGACACTTTGTTAACTGCAGTTAGGCTAGAATGATCCATATATGGGTGTGTAAACTTCTGCATAAACTGATTTAACATTTAAATTATCAATTAACTTTTAGATAAAAAAATTGGGATTCAATATATCATTTTTAATTCACTGTATATTACCATTAACGCTCGAACAATTCATACTGATCTAAATCTGTGTGGATAGATTTAGGAGAGAAAAAATATTTAGAAGAGAGAAATTTTAACATCTATCATAGATTTAACATCCTACGGTTGAGGATGTAGGCGAAACCAGGGTGAAATTATAGGGGATGGCCAAAGATATAAGAAATATATAATTAAACATTGACAGTAAAACACTAAATAAATTATTAAATATTGAATCATATTATCCACTTGAGGATATTATAAATTCAAATAAAATTTTATTTAATATATTTTCAGTTTACACAAAAAATAAAATTCATTTTATTCCAAAAAGTTCAACAGTATATTAGAAAATGAGTCATGCATCATCTCTTTTCATGAAATTATATCAATGCACAATAAGAAAATGTCAATAATGTGTGATTATAAATTAAATAGAACATTTTCTTATAACAAATTTCTTTCATAAAATAATATTGTCTTTTCTTAGATTTATTAAGTATGATAATGATAGCTAATAAAAAAATATTCCATGAATTTAAATAAAAAGTTAAACACATAATTCTCACTATAAAACCTAAAAAATAAATAGAATATTAGTTTGGCAAGTACATGTGCAACAATAATATTATAATTTATGTTGAATCTTTTCTCTTCCTTAAATTTCTTTCAATTTCTTAATTCCATTTTTCATTTCTATTTTTTTATCTATTTTCTTTTGTCTATTCGGTGTCAGTAATTTTAACTTTGGACTCTTACCTTAATTATCTACCATGTGTTCTTATTCTTTGAACATTTTTTTAATTATTTATTCACTTACATGAGTACTAGCCCATGAATATAATAACTCATGGTTACATGATTCTGTAAATATATGTACACGGCAAAAGAAAATGAAGGGGGCCATGTTGGTGTATATGTAAATATATATTTATATATATATATAAGATTAGGCAAGTTAAATTATAACTAATCTCAGATACGTGAAACAATCCTCAGATAAGATAGGGAGAACTCAGTAAAACAAAACTCTACAAAATTTAACAATTTGCTATCCATACAACAATTTCTGTTTTGAAAGAAGTCCAGAACAATATAACTTGGAACCACAAACCGTCAAATAATTTTCTTCTTTTCTCTCTATAGTTTGTTCACTTTTCATCAATAAAAAAAACTAGAAAAGTTATCTTTTAACTCGAAAGCCAGTTTTCTAGCCATTCGTTAAAATACATTTTAATCAAACGAGTGAGATTTATATATTAAGGAAAGGATATAAAAGCTTCCGCCGAAAAGAATATATGAAAGAAGTGAAATCGAAGCCCTGATAAAGATAGATAAGAATGGAAAGTGATATGTTCTTATCTGTTCTTCAATAGAAGATAATAATGGTCGTATCTATTGATTTGAGAGATCGATAATATTGTTTGTAGATTGAAGCACTATATAAATGCTCGACATTTTTTACTTTAGCGTTATGCAACTCTACTCCTCTTATACCACACCAACAATTCACAAGCGTTTCACGACATGGGAGGAGCTTTCAAGTATTCTTCCTCCTTCCTCCTCATCCTATTTCTTCTCTCCTGCTCGTATGACGTAGAAGGCAGGGTGGTCGGCGTGGACAAATTGGAGCATGAAGTCCTGAAACAGCAGAAGGCTGACCGTGTGCACCGACTCCCCGGACAGCCTCCGGTAAACTTCCGGCAGTACTCCGGTTACGTGACTGTCAACCAGACCCACGGCCGAGCGCTCTTCTACTGGTTCTTCGAGGCTGCACACAACCCTGAGCAGAAGCCGCTCCTTCTATGGCTCAATGGAGGTATCTTACGTTAATTTGTATTCAAATCAACATGCATATATCTCTTTTTAAGAGGCTAAATATTTGCATGCATAGAGCATTACAGAACCAACTACTTCTTGCATATATACATGCATAAATCACTATCAATCATATGGATTACTTACACGCAAGAACTTTGATTATTACATGCAATAGATGATAACATCGAATTAATTTAGCATGTAATAGTGATTCTGCTTCTCAACTAATTCCTTTTCATGTAATAGAGTCATGTCCTTGATTTGTTATAATTTATTATCCAAGGGAGTTTATACACACGGGTACCTTGTTAGGAGAGGTTGTACGGCTTACATGCATAATAATACTTCCTTGTGGGACTTGACATCTTTGTTTCTATAGTAAAAGAAGCAATGTGGTCATTATAACAATGTTTCTACCATAATCATGAAGTATACAATGCTAATCACAGTTAATTCTGAAACCAAGTACTTCATGAGTGAATTCTTCCCTGCATCTGTTAGTTTCATAGAAGATGTGCTCACAGGTGCATATTTGGTGTCATTCTTATAATATTTTTAATATGCATGGTTTAATTTGTTTCTGCATCATACCTTAAGAAGATTGATAGTTTTTCGGCCTATTGCTTGATGTCTCACTGGCTCTCGTTTGAACTATAATACTGATGGTTATTTAAGGTTATGTCCATTGTTTGCCCTTTTGTTAAGACATTTATTCTTTTTACCGGTGACATTTTTATATAGGCATTCTGTACTCCACTGTCATGTATAAACTCTTTTCAACTCTGGTAGATTTTGACTTCACATAATGCTGCCATCAAGTGTAAAATTTCTTTGATCTGACAAGGTTTGTTTCAGGGCCTGGTTGCTCTTCTATTGGATATGGTGAGGCAGAGGAGCTTGGACCTTTCTTGATACACAAGGGTGTACCACAACTCAAACTTAACAAGCACTCCTGGAACAAAGGTAATCCAAGGTTATTTGTTCCCATATGACTGGCATTGTAAGTCCAATAGCAAAATGTGACTACGCATAACAAGATATCACAACTTATCAGGACAAAATGATGCACTCACCTGTCACTTTATGTTCCACTTGAATTTAATCTATCAGCACCTTTATTGAGATAATTGTTAATTGTTCCTCTCCAAATTGCAGAGGCCAATTTGCTGTTTCTGGAATCGCCTGTTGGTGTTGGTTTCTCTTACACCAATACAAGCTCAGATTTGTCTTCACTCGGAGACAAAATAACCGGTAAGTTTGCAGGCTGTTTTAATCATTGACAAAATAATTGTTAGTATTTGTGTCTCAATCTAGTTAGATATATTTATTCACACCAATATTCCCTTTCTATGCATTTTTTACAGCTGAAGACTCCTATAAGTTCCTTGTGAACTGGTTTAAGAGATTCCCACAGTTCAAATCCCATGACTTCTACATTTCTGGAGAAAGTTATGCTGGTAAAGAATATAGTATTCTTTTATTTCTTTCATGCAGTAGATTTATACTGGCTAATGCCTCTACTCTACCTTCTTCTTAACCATGCATGTGTATTAGGACATTATGTTCCACAGCTGTCAGAGAAAATATTTGATGAAAATAAAAAGGCTTCGAAGGAGAATCATATAAATTTCAAAGGGTTCATAGTAAGATTTTTATCCTAGATTTCCGTTGCCAAATATCCAGATCACGTATTACTATTCTTTGGTTGCATAAAGTATCTACGTAGTGCATTTACTAACTTGATCATGTTGAATCAGATCGGAAATGCTGTGTTGGATGATGAGACTGATCAGATTGGGATGATTGATTATGCATGGGATCATGCAGTTATCTCTGACCGCGTGTATCGTAATATTATGGAAAACTGCAACTTCAGCGCCAGTGAAGAAAGCAAAGCCTGTGAGGATGCAGTTAATGGATATTTTGCAGTTTATGATATCATAGACATGTACAGCTTGTATTCTCCGACTTGTGTCCCTGCAAATAATTCAATGGCCTCAAGATTCTCTACAAGGTCTCCTCGGATTGAAGGAGTGGCTCCAAAGCTCTTCTCCAAACATGTAAGTCTCTGTCTCTGCAACTCCATGACTTTGACCTAATTTAGAATACAGGTTCATAATGTATGGTTACTAGCATCTATCTCAGAATTCAAGCTTAGGCAAAGTTTATCATACTTATTGCAGAATGGATGGCATCGAAAGCCTTCAGGTTATGATCCCTGCGTCTCGAGCTATACAGAGGTCTATTTTAACAGGCCAGATGTTCAAGAAGCTCTTCATGCCAATGTCACCAAGGTGAATTACACATGGAGACACTGCAGGTAACACAATATTCAGTTAACATTTAAGTCATTTCTGATGAAACATACATGTTTTAACTTTCCTACATGCTGCCATCATTTATGCGATGGACACATTATGTACACAAAAAAAGAAAGAAAAATACTAGAAACTATCTTGTTTCCATGAATAATGGATGGCTTGTAGAAGTTCTGAACAATCCGTTCTTTGGTGTATATTTGAAAAGAAGGAAGTTCCACTAATTTTTGTCGGCTTTCCATGTTGAAACTTACTGGCAGTGATGCGATTTCTCGGTGGAATGATTCACCAAGTTCAGTGCTCCCTATAATTCGCAAGCTTATCAATGGAGGCGTAAGAGTATGGGTTTTCAGGTGAGATTCTCAAATCTCAATGCATTCAGTCCCATTCCATGAAATACTACATGCTTTAATTGACATAGTTAATAGATACTCCAATTACTGTTCTTTCATACTTGAAACTTCAAAAAGATCTCTTATTAACTTCAAGATAAAAGTTCTTCCTATAGCATCATGGCAGAATCTTAAGAAACAAAGTCCGTACTGTTTCAACCAGACCCTGCATATGATTTAGTATTAGATTCCAAAATCTAATTATTGCCAACTGATAACTCTTTGCAAAGAGCAGGCTTAACTAGCAATTGGATAATCCAAATATTCATTTGATATTGATCTGGTCATCTAGAGTCCTAACTTTTAAGCAGTAATAGCAATGCAATAACAAAAGCCATAGCATCTTCTAAGAACTTTATTCTTTGTCCTTACAGTGGAGACACTGATGGAAGAGTTCCAGTCTCAGCAACAAGGCTATCGCTGAACAAGCTTGGCCTGAAAACCATTCAAGAGTGGAAGCCATGGTACGACCACAAACAGGTATGCAGCATTTACTTGAACCCTAATAATGCATCTTACCTTTCTCTATAAAGGAGTAATCATCTGACTCGCATCCGAAATCAATCATGCAGGTTGGTGGTTGGACAATAATCTACGATGGACTAACCTTTGTCACTGTCCGTGGCGCTGGTCACCAAGTGCCAACATTTACCCCAAGACAGGCCCAGGAACTCATACATCACTTCTTAGCTAATCGGCAGTTGCCTTCAGCAGCTTTCTAACCATAGTCTTGCATTCTGAGATAGTCGCAAATTTATTGCATGTCAACCTAGACATCCTCTTTTGCTGTAGCAAAGGCACTTCACAATAGGTGTAAGCCTTATTTCCAATAGAGTGAAATTAGATGGTCCAATATATTCTTGTCACAAAATGGAAGCTATCAGAAGTTTAGTCTGATTTCTGAACATTTAAGTAATAATAGGTAGTCAATATGTCTTCAGCTTTTTGTTTCAATATATCATTGTTCAACTGTAGCTACTTCTGATTTCTGCTTTGACCTGGTTCACTCGTTCATATTGCCACAATGAAAATATTCTTGTGGCAAAATGGAAGCTATCAGAAGCTAGCGTTGCTATTGCTAGAAAGAAGCATCAAGAGCAACGCAGTTTCAAACTGACCTAAAGTTCTTGCTGAAAGTCATATTAAAGTACCTTCAAAGAGTTGAAATTTCTCTAAAGATCTGTCATTTCAATAAATTTAGGCTTATAGTATGAGGAAGATGAAAAACAGTACAAAAGAATCTTCATTAAGAAAAGAATTATTCAAATCAATAAAATATAAGTTTACATTTGCTCACTGTGTGGTTCCTGCCAAAACTGATTATGGGGCAACCTACATGAGGTACTAGAAGTTCATTGTCATAATTAACAGACATGAGATACAGTCCATGAGGTGGAGCTGATAGTGCAACCTTTGCTAGCGCTCGACGGTCCCGAGCAGATAAAATCTTTGGTACAACATCTGCTGGTTGTGCTTCTCTTCCAATTTGGATTAACAAAGCTACCTATTTGAATAGCCAAGAAAAAATATTAAAAAAGGTTGCTGCAAAGAAAAAAGATTACCATGATACACAATTACAAATATCTCATATAGAAACTAGAAAAGGAAAGAAAAGATCAGAGAATAACAGTTATTTTGTCATTAGAAATTGTTAGAAGCACAGGCATCTTAAAAATTCCATCACACGATATACTTGATCCCTTCTGTAAGTTTTTTTTCTTCTTTTGGGACGAATCCCTTTTGTAAGTTGGCAATATGCATTATGTAGTTCTCACTTTAGCTTTTAGTGTTTTTTGCTTTTACAGAGTGCTCCTACTAGTGAGAGAACACAATTAATGTCGACTTTAACCAGAAACACAAAATGTAGCATAAGTTATCTCTTGTTTATGCAAGAATCAACTGATTATGAGAATTACCATGTTTCGAACCTGCCTGTATAGGAAACCACTACCTTCAACCTCCAGCTGCAAAATTGCATCCTGAAAAATTGTGAGCAATTTTTAAGAAGATTTTGGTTGCCATGCTCAATGAATGAGACAAAGGTGGTATCGAGCAAAAACCACCTTTTACTTGAATACTAGTACTAGCTTGAAATTACCATTTCTGTAATATCAAAGCGGAATATTTCTTTAACAGGATTAAGCACACGATCGTTGCGTGACACATTTGCAAAAGATGAAAAATCATGCTTTCCTACAAAATACTTTGCAGCCTCCCTCATGGCATTTGGGTTAAGATTATAGACACTATGATAGGCATAGCACCGCTGGAATGGATCCATAATTGGATAGTTATATATTTTGTAGTGGTAGGTCTTTCCTTTTGCAGAGAAACGAGCATGAAATTCAGGGCGAGCTGGACTGATTTCTCTAACTCGGATTTCAGGAGGAAGAAGACCATTAATTGCTGCATGAAGACTATCCAAGCTATCATATGTGAATGGCGTTGAAAAATGTGCAACCTAAAATATAAAAGAAAGAAAAGAAAAATCAAGTCAATTTGATCAAAGGTGGATAATCTAATAAAAGTTTGAAGAAGAATTTGTAATTTTGATGAGATGTGAGGACCTGTTTTTCCCAAGATGGACAGTTATCAACTCAAATTGCAAATAAAGATGTTTGATAATAATAATAACAAAGTATGGATGAGCAACCAAAAGATACAATATTGGCAAGAACCACTCATATAGATAACCGCACCTGACCCCGGGCATGAACACCAGTATCAGTCCTGCTGGCACCAACTAATGAAAGTTCCTTGCGATCGAACTTTGTTATACGCGTCAATGCATCCTCGATGAGACATTGGATGGTCGGTGGCGATTTCTGATATTGCCAGCCTGAAATGTAATGTAATTTATACATCTGTTGCTTACATGGTGAATATCAGTCGCAAACTAGATAGGCTAAGAACAAGGAGCAGAACAGCAATTGATTCTGATAAACGAGAGATATGATACAGATAGTCAAGGACTCAAGGAAATTCCAAGATTTCAAAGTTGCAATCCTATATCATATGATCCCCCATGTCACACTAGAAATTTCTCATTGATCCCAGCACATGTAAATCAGAAAGAACCATAACTATTCAACAACAGCAAAAAGCTTCTCACTTCTATGATCTAGTCCTCCGACCAGCAAGCTATTTCATCATTAGTTGCCATGAAATAGTGTTCAACTCAAAATTGAGAAGAAGAATAAAAGGTTAACAGGCTCGCCGAATTCATTTATGTTTCCAATCACCCTCACAGGATCCCTTCTTTTTTCTTCCTTTACTTTCCAATCACGCTCACTACACACAAGCTTTCGCGTCATATTGTGCGACCTCTAAATCTTTAAATTTCAATCCTTCAGTATTACATTAATAGCGAATTCTAAAGATTTGAAAATCATCAGCATAATGTGGCATCTTGACGTGAAAAGAAGGGGTCGAAACTCGAAAATAAAGAAACAATTTTGAAGCATCGTAGTTTGTGCGATACTGTCTCATTTGAAACCCTGATAAATGGTGGAAACATTTCATCACATTCTGCAATTACAGACTGCGAAAACATTCAACACAGCAATTCAATCGCAAAAAGAAGGGAGGAAGACTGCAAAGCCAGAAACCTGAGAACTTGGTTCCATCATAGGCTATGACCATGCGCCATTTATGGGAACCAGGGACGGAAACCATTGAAACATGGTTCTGCTCCTCTGCACCATCACCGTCCGCTACATGCTGCGTTCAACAGCAAATGACAACTGAAGCACTTCAAGACTCCAACAGTGGAACAGCGCGAAGAGGAAAGGGGAACTTGAGATATGGTGGCGTATACAGAGGATGGGGGAGGAGAGATGCCTTACCTTGGGATGTTGGGAGAGGCAGAAGGCTCGAAGAGGAGAGCGGCAGAAGCCAACTGCAGCAAAACCCATGAAGCAGCAGCAGCAGCAGCAGCGGTCTGCTCCCGTCACAGCATCAGAGCAAAAGAAGAGATGAGATTGCAGTAAGAAAATTTCCATTAAAAAGTTTTATGGGCCGGATGGTATGGGCCTTTATTGCGCGAATATCCAAATTGGGCCTGGAGAAGGAAGGCCTTAGCCTGTTTGTTCAATCAAGAAATTAAACTTTACTTATTTACCGTTTTATTTATGATTTATTTTCGCCTATCTTGATTTTTTTATCATTTTTCCGGAGCTATAAAATTATATTAACACTTTACGTATTCTTTGTTCGACTATCACTTTTCATTTTATCTGATAAACAGAAATTTTTACTCTCTTCAAGTAATAAAATACCTAGTATTTCAAAATATTAAACCATTACTTCTAGAATATATATATATATATATATATATATATATATATATATATATGTTATAATAATTTTTTGAATCATTCGAAATGAATGCAAGCGTTGTTAAAAATAAAATAACAAAAGCAATTGTCAGGGAGTTAAAAAAAAGGGCTTAATTGAGATTATATATGTGGCAATAAATGTACTATAGAGAAGTAAACGCGACATGATGCTCTCACGAGCTACAACAGTAGGGCTTCGATGCTTCATGTACTTTGGTACTAAAAATTATACTTTATGAAGCTTAATGCTCAAGAAATTGGGATGTCTTTAGACAGAATTATCCACTCAACTTTATTTCTTTTGTATTTTTTTCGTACATTGACTGTAATATTTAAATCTGTCAACAGAAGTCACAGATTCCAGCTATGAAGTATATAATAATATAATAAATCAGATGGAATAAATTGCATCTTATTTTAGGGTCATTTCCGTGGGAGGAGTATCCGGTCAATGAAATATATATGCATGGAATGTTAACTATTTTTTTCAAGGAAAATGCTCCATCAACACTAATATAAATTAAGATAGAGTGGTAAATAGTTTCTTCTCGTTTAAGAAAATTTCAAGTTCGAATTCCTTTAAACGTAAATTTTTTTTTGTTGAGAGTTTTACACATCATAGTCAGACGTATGACGCGGGACGAACACTAGATTAGTCGAGCTCGATGATCGGCATACTCCAACCATGGATAGTGCGCATAATCATTAACGTCGCGTAAATTGAAGAATCGATATTGCTTCCCGGATACTAGGGTGACAATCGAAAAAAATGCTCCATCAACCTCAAATTATCCTTTTTCTTCGATAATTTTTATATTTTATATTTAAAAAAGTCTCAAAATAGAAATCGAGTTTAAAACTTTTTTTATTCTTTCCAATGACAAAATTTTGTAGACGACTAGTTGTTCATGAATTATGGATTAGATAGGTCCAATGAAAATATTTAGAGATTTTAATCTTTGTGTTTCATGATATATAATACTACTTATTTAAATAAGTAGCATCATACTATTTATTTTATCAATTGTATAATATTGAATATATGATAAATTTAATAATTTACAATAAACTCTTTAAAATATAAAGAAATTTATATCTATCATAAAATTAATATTTTACAGAAAAAAAATAAGTAGTACAATGGGTAGTACCTCTATTATTTTCATAACATTATTATTGAACTAATTTATGCGACTCTGAGTGATATCCGGAAACGAGTTCGCTAACGAATTTCCACAAGGGAATCCCTCGAAAGTCTGAGTTTGATAACTTTGTCTAGGTTTCGTACATCTTCATCTTTCAAAATATGGGATTATCTTTAAATTTTTAATTTCTCCCGATAAAATTTAAATTTTATTGGAGTTTCGAATCTTGATATTTCATTTTGTCTCATTTTAGGGAGTTTTTTTATTTGATCGGTACTCCTATTTTTTATCTTATTAGAATTTCATTTTCAAATTTTATCTACTGATTTGTATGGGATTAGGAATTTTCTATTTGGTGTAAAAGTGTAAATTAGAGATAAGGAGTTCATGTAATGTTAGATATTCAGTATTTTTGTATCCTATATTTTCTTTTCATTTAAAAGATAAATGTATTATTGTTGACCTAGTCCAATTAAAAGTTAAATTTGTTTGTGACTATTTTCCCGTTTGATATTCGTGATATATATCTTGTATGCAATTTTTTAGTTTTTTTTTCCTAAAACACCTGTAGAATGGGTCAATTAGTTAAAATCACTAAGGAATAATTTTATCATCAAATTTAAATATTAAAATAATTCATTATTGAGATATTTATGTAACAATTAAAGAGCCATAACTTTCACAAGCTATTCGATCAAATTTGATTGAAGAGTTGATATTCTTAGCGCAAAGGGAGAGTAAATGAGGAGAATAAAAAGAAGGTTGCTAATTTAATAAGGTTTATTATAATTTTAATGAGAGAATAAAAGAGAACGTCTCTTTTATTATATTATTATTTTCTTTCAAAAAATCCAATTAAAGTGTAAAGAAGAGAAGAAAAATATGAAAATATGTTTTCAATTTTAATTATATAATTAAATATATGAATATATTCGTTCAATAAAAATTATAATTCACTTATATTATTTAAATAAGGTTAATTTTTTTATATCCATTTTCTTTTAATTTTAATTTATAATTTAATTTTATTTTATTTTAAATACCAAATTAATCATATAATCTTGTAAATTAATGAGTCTATTCCACGTACCTTAACGGCCAAGGCATTTGGGTATCTTTAGATGGAATTAGGCGCTCAACTTTATTCCTTTTATATATTTTCTTGCCTTCCCAGCGATGCAGTACAACAAACTTATATACAAATCAGAAGGAATAAACTGCATCCTATTTCTGGGTCATTCGCGTGGAAAGGACGTACATCCGGTCGGTCAATGAAAGAGTTACAATTAGAACGTTTCTATTTTTCAAGTAAACAAAACGCTCCACCAACCTCAAATTATCCTCTTTTTCCCATAATTCTTATATTTTTCTTCTAGTTTTCGAAAAACTCACTATAGAAATCGAATTTAAGAAAAAAAATATTAATTCGTATCAGAATCATGCATTGGCCGAAGGCAAAATTACGTTGATGACTAATTGTTTATGAACTATGGGTAAGCAAGGGGGTCTATCTCTCCACCCACCTAAATAAATATCAACAAAATAATGTAATTATTCATTATTTTAGTAGATAAATATTTTTTATTAAAAATTTAAGATTTAAAATTTAAATTTAAATCTTATTTTTTTATTAAAATTTTTTATATATTTTTGGTCGCTTTCAGTTTTAAGAATTATCATCTATATATTTTGATTTTCGCTAATTTTTATTCGTTCTTGTGGGTAAGGTAGGATTTAAGGAAGTAATTTTGAGATTTTCCATTGTAACACTATTGACGCTAATCACACGACTTTGAGTCATTGAGCGATGTAACGAGTACTTGAGAATTTTCGAAAGTCTAAATATTGAGAATCTTGTTTGGATTTTATAGATCTTGAACGTTCAAAATAGCCGAGTTATTATCGTATACCGACAAAAAGACGGAGTTATCATTTTTATCGTGTGGAATTTGACTAAAGTTTTATTAGAGTTTTATATCTTCGATATATATTTTTTTATTTAGCTGGGACTCTGCGTTTCTTTATTTGATTATGACTTAGCTTTGCTATTTTATCTCCTAAGTCCTAATTGGTGTCGAATTTGATATTTCCTAATTCCCGTAGGAGTTTAAATTTGAAAATGGTATAAATAAGGATTAGATGTCATATTACAGATTTGTCTATCTTTATATCCTCTGTTTTCTTCAGCTGAGAAATAAAATTTATTTGCATCACAGGACCGGGCCTAATTAAAGGTAAACACTCTTTTCCGCCTCTTTCTTTTCATTTATTACATATACGCAACATATGGCATTCCTTCTTCTGCAATTTTTTTAGTTTTTTTTTAAAAACCCGTTTATCAATTAGTTATTCAAAAATAAATGTGTTTATGGCTTATTCTTCTTCTTCTTGGATTAATGAGATCCATTGATTTGATTTTATTATATAGCAAATATTTCTTGCTTCAAATTGTGGATGGAAAAGGTCAACCTAAGGTTAATTTATTTTTTAAGTCGTCTTCTCTAATCTTGTTGCATGTCTTTGATTCGCAATAATACGTAGACGGTAATATAATTACATATAGACCGTAGACCGAATACAGGAGCTAAGTACAAAAGTATAGTACCTATAAATGTATTAGATTGATGTATGACTCTTTAGATCTTTGAACTTAGATCGGAAGACATAACGAAAGTCTGACCACCATAAAAAGCATAGAATAAAATAAAAGGTAAGATACTTTTACTTATCTTTTTCCTTCTTTATGGTCTTAGATTTCAGTTCAAGGAACTAAAAATATTCCTCAATATTATAATGCATGAGGGGCATCATTTTAATTGATTAAATTCAAAGAAAACATAAAATATTATTAGAACAACATAGTAAAAGAACCAACTATATTTAGAAATTTATTTCAATTAAATGTCTTATCAGATTTATCTATTTGATAAATTTTAATAATTGAGATATAGATTTTCATGGTAACATTATTGATTAATACACGACTTTGTGTGATATCCGGAAACGAGTAAGCTAACGCATGTCCCATGGACCACTTGTGAATCCTCGAAAGTCGGGGCTATCGTTTAAAGTTTTGTGTGTGTATATATATATATATATATATGGGTAATCAAGTTTCTTATTTAATTAAGACACAATTTTCCTATTTTTTTCTTCTAATTTGTATAGGATTTTAAGATTTCCAAAAAAAATATGATTAAAACAACTATAAGTAAGGAGTCAATGTAATTATTTTAGATATCCAGCATCTTTGTATCATCTATTATTTTCATTTAAAAGATAAATTTGTTGTCGGTAAAAGATCTAAATTAAAGGTAAATTTCATTTTTTTTATTATTTCTTTTCGCTTGATTATTCATCTTGTATGCAATTCCTTCTATTTTTTACAAAAACACGTCTAAAGGACCAATTAGTTATTTAGAACTGTTAACACTGAACAATCTAATATCTTCTCCCAACAAAATTTTTGCATGAGGTTTCAAATCCTAGGGCTACTAGCATCATCATCTAGATTGAGATCATACTCCTTCTACCACTTAAATCAACTTCTTGATATGTTTAAAATTATTATTAATGGACTAATAATATTAATTAGGATAAGTAGTTCATCCAAGTGTAAGCTTAATTCCAAAGAACGAGTTATTTCTTATATTGTTATTTTTTGACAAGTCTTTGTTTAAAAGACTCAAATTTAAAAGAGTTGAATTTGTATTTAATGTTCACAGTTTTAACAAATCCAGATAAGTATCTATCTCCCATCTATTGAATTAATTGTTTAAATCATATTGATTACATCATTGCAATCCCTTCGTCTCAAAAAAAATCAATCCATATATGAGCATCCCATAATATATAGCTAAAAGCAGTTTTACCACTTCGTATCTAATTCCAAAATTATAAGTTATCATTTTCTCGAAAATTCTCGGGTCAAACTTGACTTTAGTGGAATTGAAATATCACCAAAATTTAAGACTGGAATTAGGGGTGTTCACCGGGTCGAATCGAACCGGTGAACCCGACTATCCGAATCGACCCAAACTGAATTGGGTCGGTCGGTTATTTTATCGGGTCGGATCCAACCCGGCCCGATTAAGATCCGACCTTGGTCGGGTCGGGTACAGATGAAAAATTTTCGACCCGATTTAATCCGATGATCCGATTTTTTTATTTTTTTAAATTAAAATAGTTTTAATTTAATTTAAAGGTTAATTTTAATTTAAAATTTAAAATATATCATAATAAAATATTAAAAAAATATTTTATGCTTTAAAATGAATACTAAATACAAATGATTCGTATTAAATACTAAAAATACAATAAAAATGAACAAAAAAATAAAAAAATTAGACGGGTGACCCGATGATCCGACCCGATCCAACCCGACTTTGGATGGGTCGGGTTGGATCGGGTCGAGATGCCAAAAAGAGCATGACTCGATCCAAACCGACCCGACCAAAGTTGGTCGGATCGGTTCGGGCGGTCCAACCTGACCCGTGAACACCCCTAACTGATATTGTCAAATTAACATAAAAAATAATATATTAATTGATCTCAAAACTTAAACATATTAGAAAAAAAAAAGGTGACCAGTGGGAAAGACAGACAATAAATAGCTATTGATTTACTAGCTAAAATCCTCTTTTTAGCGATCAATCATCTATGGCTTAATTAATACTAATAGACAGTTTTTTCTTCTTCTTGTTTAAGATAAGGCAGTAAAAAATATTGTTTCATTATTTTCTTCTATGAAGGCACTATTTACATTTTTTAACTTAGATCCAAAGATATCAATAACAGTTTGACAAAAAAAAGGATAAGCTATTTTGTTTCTCTTTCTCCTTTTTTATGGTCTTAGATTTCAATTCAAGAAGCTGAAAAATAGTCCTCAGTATATCTGTGTAATGTGTAATGTGTAATGCATGAGGAGTATCTTTGAAATTGATTTCTGCAATTAAATGTCTTTATCTGACGTATGTATTTGATCAAATTTAACAATTGAGTCCAAAGGCTTGGGTCACAAGTTAACCATACAACTGCACAAGGAAAAAATAATCACCATGAAAGAGACTGAATAAAAAAACATTTGCAGAAAAAAATATACTTATTAATTATGGTAGCTGAATTAAATTTATTACGGGAAAAAGGAAAAAAATGAGGTCTATATATGGGCAGGCAGTAACTAATTAAGAAAAAAATGTTACTAAATATATCTCAATATAACCATTTTTTTATGACCATTATTTAGGGTTATTAGCTTCACTAATAACATACACGGTTATATAAGAAAAAAAGATTACTTGATTTGAACATACATGTTGAGAAAAAATAGAATTTAAACATTCTTGTCCTTTAAATTTAATTATAATGACAAAGAAAAAAAACTTGTTTTTGGAGAAATAATTAAACCTATAGTTATCCAATTTCCAAATTAGCATTTTTTTAGAGGATAACCCAAAGTAAGGATCACTAGTTTAATATACAATGGAGGGAGAGCTCTGACCAACTCCTGCTTAAATAGAGCAAAGTCATCCCTCCACCCCACCTACTTCTACTCTTTCCTTCTTCTCCTTAATTATGTCTTTTTTTTTTCTCTTCTTGCAAACTATATATATCTGCAATTCTCCTCCACTTACCAGGAAATTAACCAACATCCTTTGCAGCTTCTTAATCCACCTCCCCAAGTCATCCTCAAGCAGCACCAGGCCCTGTTAGAGCCCATGATATCCATGGCCACCTCGGCGATCCCCGGAGTCTCCAAGGAAGCCCGCCGCAAGAGGAGGAGGCGCTCTTGCCTCCTCTCGTGCTTCGCCCCGCCCGCGGTGCTGGGTTCAGCTGCTGACGATCAGACGAAGGCTTCCGCGTCCTCCTCGGGTGCTGATGATCAGCGGCGCCAAAAGCAGCTGGCCCAGTCCAGGTTCCGAGCGAAGAAGACCGTGCCGGTGGATTTCTCGGTCGCCGGGTCGTCTCCGGCGAGAAGCGAAGTGGACGGCGCCGGTGCGCCGCCGGAGGAGGAGGCAAAGAAGAAGTCGACGAGGAATAGCTTATTCCGAAGGTTTTCTAAGGTAATAATTAGCACTGATCTAATTGCTTAGTTGATATGCCAATTATTTATTGCACACCAGTCTTACATATAATTATTTTGGCACAAGTAAATTATGCAAGTTAAATAACTATCTGGAAAAAAAATGAGTAGTACATAAAATTGAACAAAACAAGAGATCAACTTAACGTTTGATTTCTTTGTTATGAGGCATTCATAGTTGTGGATAATGAAGAAATATTTTGAGTACACGGATATTAATTAATGGGCAGATGTGATTGGAGAACTTTATTGCGTATTGTTCAGGGCATCTCAAACCTCTTTTAGCACCATGAAAGCCAAGAATCATGTGAATGATCATAAATTCATGCTAAGGATCAGGAGGAATAAGGACTATTACACTTTTGTATAGAGAAGGAGACAAATATGTTGAAATTAGTACATGTGAGATAAGGAAAATATGCATTAGTTATATATGTTTCTAATATCCTCACCTAAACTTCTTTTTTCCTTCACATTCACGTAGTCTCGATCCAACTACTACTTAATTAGCCTTACTATTTTCTATGCAATGTTCATGACACGGAGCAAAGCCAATATTGCCTATATGTTATTTTATTATGCACACATTACATATTCGTAACTTTTAGAAGATTAATAATCTGTTCAGCACAAGGACTGACTAAAATATATGTACTTCCTCAACCAGAAAAGGAGCCAGAAAGACCACAACATCCGACCCAACCAGCAAATTCCAATAAACTCCAATGGTCAGGACGAGGTGCACCACACGGCCTCAAAGTGCTCGACCCGAGTCGAGCCTGCGCCTCTCCACCTCATGCATGATCAAACACGGATCGGAACCCGAACCAGTCATCCTGGCTCGCCCGTGGCCGGCCACCGGGCCGCCCGTCCGGGACAGGCCCGAGGCAAAGGAAGCAACTTCTACCCGAGCTCCGGTTTGTTTGTGCTCACTGTTGCATTGGCCATGCTGCTCTTTGGAGGCAAGATTTGTGCGACTGTGTGCATGTGTGCCTGGTTCTACTTGCTGCCTCAAGCTAGGCAGCCATCACTGTTACCTGATGCTATGATCCGCAATTCCGATGGCCGCGGCGAGGTTGATGTGAGCTCGGAGGAGCACAAGAAGATGGTTGTCCTCCAAGGTCTACTTCAACGAGATGGACGGAGGCCATCGAGAATCTTCTCAAGCATCCTTTGAGATATGTACATACATGCATGATGTTTATTATATTCCTCTAATCCTTGATCAATTAACTAAATTTCAGGCTTCCTTTTTTTTCATCTTTTCATGAAAATATAGAGGAGGATTAGTTCATCAAATATTGTGTAGTTACTTTGGGAATTTTGAAACTAGAAGTTCTTTCATATGGGGGCTGTAACTTCTCGTTGCATTTTGTACAGGTTACATATAATATTGATATATTATCATGCCCAAGTGAATATTAATTATATTCTTTGGAAAGAATTCCTTGCGGATAATATTCTGTAAATTCGTTTTCAATACTTTGTTGTCCAAAAGGTAAACAAAGCAATAAGAATGTCATTGAAAAAACTTGGAAAAAAGAAAGAGTACACTGAACTTGGACAAGCATGGCTTGTAATGAATGAGGAGTTGTTGATATTGTGGTAGGACCTAAGGATCAAACATTTTGACGGAAAGACATTAAGGAGTCATAAAGAACACTATTCGCCGACTTGGGGTACATGGATCTTTTATTTGTTGTAGTGACCATATGAATTTTGAAACAAATGACGCATTAGAAGATCGGCAAGTTTTATGATTTATTTAACATTATAGCCGCTTGCTTCTTGTCCTCAAGGCCGTCAAGGTTTTATAAATGTATCAGGATCTTTTCTACTGAGCGTGTATCAAATTAGGGATGAAAGTAGCGTTGGATGATTTTTAACTATAAAAAAATTGTCCTGCTTTTTTCGGATGATGTTTTCAATTAAAAAATATTATCAGATTTTTTAGTCTAATATTTTTATAAGTCTATATATTTATGATAATATTAAGAGGTATTTTATTATATAAATTAACATCGGCCATATAATAGATGTTGTCATATAATTATTTAATACTTGTATATTTTTTTGTTAATATTTATTGAAAAATTATGCTAATTGAGCAATTTTATATACGTTAAAAATATTTAACATAATATATAGATATATAATTTAATTATGTATATTTTACAACCTAAGAAAAATCTAAAAATCTATATTGAGTCTGGTTGGGTCTATTTTTTAGGTCCTGTTTGGCACGCATTTAAATTAGCGTCTACAGTAGCGTATAGTGTGTTGACCAAGTCAATACGCTAGTTAAGGTGTTTGGTAAGCACAATTAATAATAGCGACAAGCGATTGGAACTCAGCGTTTTGAGACGCTTGACAGACCAACATCTAGGGTAGCGACAAGCTTATGAAAATTTATTTTCAGATATACCCTAAATATATTTTAATATTAGTTAATATTTGTATGAGACACTNCTTGACAGACCAACATCTAGGGTAGCGACAAGCTTATGAAAATTTATTTTCAGATATACCCTAAATATATTTTAATATTAGTTAATATTTGTATGAGACACTTATTATTTTATATTACATGATCATTTTATTATTTATTGTTATTTTATTAACTTATAAATTATTTGGTCAGCTATTTATTTTATTATTATTTATTATTATTAAAATATTTAAAATAAAAATGTGTTATTCAACTTATGACACATATATTAATGCAATATATTAAACAATTGTTTGTACCCTTTTTAGTCATTTTACATTTATTGATTTGTTCAAATGCTGCATTTGTCACACTTTTATTAAATTTAATAATTCACTCGCTATCGCTAATCGCTAATCTCTAGTCGCTAATCGTTATTCGCTATTAACCGCTAGTACATGCCAAACAGAGCCTTAGGCTTTTGATTTGTTTTCTAACACTCCTATATCAAATAAATTATATATCATTTTCTTTAACATTTTTTTTAATTATAACTTATGAGTTCATTGATAATGTTTAAAAAATAATTGAAACTATCATTTTAGTTATATATCACGTGAGGGTATTTGGCAGGACTGATTTCATTACATGGTTAGAGATAAAATCTTACCTAATAGAGGCGTCGATTCTTTCTTTTTTTTTTTTGTTTTCTATTTTTTCACATTTTAATTTCACTTACCTCTCTAAAATAATAAGTATTTCTAAGTCTAGATTGTAACCCTATCATTTGGCATCTTCTCTTAAATGTTTAATCCTGTTAAATTTATTTTTTAATCATGTCATTGTATATTTTATTGTCTTCCTAAACAGGAAGTAATTATTCCTGTTTTCATCCATTAATTATTACTAATCAATATCCATAAGTTTCTTCTTTGTTATCCAAACATTGTCAAATTGTTGGATACAAAATTGTAAATCGGCAAAAAAAAAACAGTACAAGAATTTGGTTCATTAGTACAAAATATTTGTTACTGAATTTTTTTTCACAACATTGTCACAAATAACATATTCGTGATAAATTTTCAATATGACAATTAGTAGAGTTTGTTGGTAACGTACAGACTAGGTTGTAACAGAATTAGCGACAAAAAATATCCGTTGCTAATATTGGATATTCTATCAGTTTAAAATGCATAACTAAGTTGTTCCTAAATTAGAATCCAAATTGATTGAAAATTAATCTCAATTATGTAGATAATACTATCTAATTTACTATAAAATTATGATAATTGTTTGACAATGTTGATTGGCACCAATATGAAACTATTGTGTCAACAATCAATAGTAAATGATATTATGAACAACTACTTTATTCCATCGCCTATTTTATTATTAACTTCAAGTTACAATGCTATTATTTATGTTTGATTTTACTATATTTATCAAATATCAATCATCATGAAAAATTAATTTATTCAACTTGAATAATCAATGTATTATAAAAATTATTGATTATGAATGAGCCATATAACTTTTTTATATTTATAGGTTTAATTTTATTTTCATCCCTCAAATTATAACCTATTTCCCCATCTCATCATTTAAATTCTAATGTTACTCATTTTTCATTAGGTAAAAAAATATTAAACCATTATAAATAACCTGGACAGGTGAAAAATATTCTAAATGCTAATATATAAGAGATAGAAATAAGTTTTTAAGTATTCGTTATTTGTATTTTGAAGTACAACAACTACGAGATATATGGATACATATTCAAAAAGCTAAATCATGAAAATATATTGTATAAATTAGATAAAATTATTATATACCTGATATAATTACATAAAAAATAATGAATATTATATTATATACAAATATTCTTTATGAATTTTAAATAATTACATAATTAAATATTAAAAAATCTGAAAACTTGGTGATGATTTAAAAAAGATTAAACCATTATAAATAACCATGACAAAATAAAAATGTTTTTATATGTTAGTAAGAGATAATATGTTAAATAATCACATATTAAATATTTAAAAAATTGGAAACTTTTGTTATGGATACATGTTAAAAAAGTTAATGGAAACTTTTACGTACGTTGAATGAAAATGACAATGAAAATGCGAA
Organism: Pontederia paniculata; assembly: GCA_001647135.1. Taxonomy (NCBI): domain Eukaryota; kingdom Viridiplantae; phylum Streptophyta; class Magnoliopsida; order Commelinales; family Pontederiaceae; genus Pontederia; species Pontederia paniculata. The sequence continues at coordinate 1,712 of LTAE01004385.1, read as the reverse complement.
GGACGGCAAATTAAATTAAAATATCAGTTTTTATATGTTTCATAGCTTATCATTAAGTCATAAGATTATTAAAGTTCAAATGTATGCAAGATTATTAAACTTCAAATTTATGTAAAATCAACCCCTTTAATTTTTATTCAAAGAGGTTCGCGAGCTTAATCAAATGAGAAAATATAATTATAAAAATAAATGGATACCAAATATATAGAAACAAAGGGCTGCGTATATAAATTGACATGATAATCAAATTCGAAATTAACTTTTTGATCCATAAATCGAGGTACGTGTATCTTTTGTCACTAATTTGTCACAAATGAAACAAAGGATATTCCAATCTAATATATGCATATTAATTATTGTGAACCCTTTAATAGTAGTCCCGCCATTAGATCATAACTAAATCACTTAAATGTTCAAATACCATTTCAATATTATATTAGTTAAAAAAGAAAAAAAGTGTATAAGAGATTATTTGTACATTACTGGAGTTTATTAATTTCATCGTTCGTACACATGACAAAAATAAGGATTATTTTTATTTTCCTCCTTCGAACTATCACGAAATTTGATATTTATCCTTAAATTATAAAATCAAATAGAAATAAATCTAAACTTTTTTCGATTGATCAATTTTATTTAACAATTTAATTTTAATTTTTTAATATTATTTTAATTTATTAAATTACTATTTTATCCTCGAAAAAAATACCATCTCCATTTCTCTCAGCTCTCTCTACAGAGCTCTCCTTTCCCTCGCCGGAGTGAAAGAGAAGAGCGGGATGCCGGTGAGTGAGAGAGAGAGGAGAGAGAAAGGGAGGGAATATATTTTTAACGGGAGAATAAAAAAATAATTTAATCAATTAAAATAATACTAAAAAAATTAGAGTATTTGAATAAAATTGGTCAATAAAAAATGTTTATACTTACTTCTGCCGGATTTTATAATTTAATGATAAGTTTAAAATTTCACGATAATTCGAAGAAAAAAAATTAGAAATAACCTTAAAAACAATAAACATTTAATTCATTATTTTTTTTAATTTGATAACATATAAGGTAGACTGATCGGCATATATCAGAAAGAAAATATTTATCAACATTAATATTATTGTTCACCTCCAGATTTTAATTTGATATGTCAGCATTCATATGTAAATTAAAACACATTAGTGAGTATATTGTGGTAGGAGATCATATCAAATTAAACCATATTTAGTGAGTATATTATGGTAGGAGCCTGAGAAATGATGCTTTAGTTAGCAAATTCGAGTCAATTGATTATACGCATATATATATATATATATATTGTATATATGAATATGCTAAGTTAGACTTAATTGTAAAAGAAAATAATTAATTTACTAGCTTATGTTCCTAGCTAAATTAAGCTTTAATTTTGCGAACTTATACAATTAGTCAATCTAAGAGCTTGCATTAATACATGAATAAAATCTATCTTGTCTACACGTTTCCTAACCTCGATCGTCACAATAGCCAAAGATGTGATCACTGTTTGAAGACTTTCTTCTTTTCTTTTTTCTAAAAGAAAAAAGGAGCAAGTAGTGGGAATCATTCCCTCTTCTTTGTTTACATTATTTTTTCCAAGTCATGAACATAATTGTCAAACAAGAAAGTTTATGGACCTCCAACTAAACGCAAAGGAGTACTCAGTCTAAGCCGTAACTCTCTCTCTCTCTCTCTCTCTCTCTCTC
>LTAE01004384.1:3039-20056 GCA_001647135.1 Pontederia paniculata | reverse complement strand
TCGGACGACCTCTCCTTCCCTTAGCCAAAATATCTCTTCGACTAAGTCTCTTCACCGGGCGGCCACTTCTCCTTGGACTGCCCGTTCTCCATCCTCTTTACTGTAGGTGTGAGACTATCGGTCGCCCACTGTTCTTCATCGTGCGACCTCCTCCTGTTCAGCCTCTATCTTCGGTCGTCCTCTCAATATCTTTGGTCGACCGTTCAGTCTTTGACTCCATCTCTCTGATCTTTGCCTTCCACATTGGTCGACCACTTCATATGCTTTGGACGACCACTGCACACATAGGATTCTTCTGATATGTCTTCTATGTGCATAGGTCATCCGTTCTTTAACTTCGGTCGACCTATCATGCTCTGAACATCGAAATCATGTCTTTCAAAAAATAGTTCAACAAGCTCATTAGTCCAGACTAGTTCCCTCACAAATTTGTGATCACCAAAACAATCTCGAGATCCTAGATTCAACACTTCTTAGTTGTCCCTAGATAGATAGAGGTCCATGTGCAAGCATCATGAGCCATCATCGCGCCATGAGGTATGGGTTAAGTTATAGTGTAGATATTTTTTCTAACGGGGATTATAGATACCTCCACAACGATTTCTCCCTAGGCGAGCGGGTAATGTGGAACCCCTTGCACAAACACCAAATCACACTAGTAAATATGCCATACCATCAATCGAAGATCGATGATTTCCTCGCTAGCCTGATGAGGGCCGCTCGAAGGGAACATGACCGAGAAGAATCAAGGAATAACACTGAAAAGTTCCTAAAGCAACAACCTCCTGAGTTTAAGGGGATTGAAGACTTTGGGCAAGCTAAGAGGTTGATAGAAAAGATGGAGGAAGTCTTCACAAAGATGAAATGTGCTGAGGAGCGAAAGATCACCTTTGCTATAAATCATCTCATGGGTGATGCCAAGGACCAGTGGAAAGCCACCAAAAACACAAAGTTAGTAACTCAAGACATTGTCTCGTGGAAGGACTTCAAGGAAGATTTTGAAGCACGCTATCTACACCAATTCCAAAAGGACCGAATGCAAAAGGAGCTTCTGCAACTAAAGCAAGAGGGTAGGACGATTGAACAGTACCTGATCAAATTCTTAAGACTCGAGAAATATTGCACCCCTAGATCAAAAATGAGAAATCCAGGATCAAGCGGTTTGTCAATGGACTGCACCACGGACTGAGGGCTAACTTCATGGGTGGAAACTACAAGACCCCTACAAGAGGCCTCCGGCTCCCATCGGAGTTAGAATGAGAGCACGAGGAATGGATGAAGATCCAAAAGGAGAAGGCTCTACTTAGCCAACCCAATTAGGACAAACTAGAGGGGATGATAGAAGATAGGATAGGGCCCCTGATAGGAGAGAGCATTGTGGGTACGACCGCCCAAGACTCTACGAATCGTGCTTTGCCCAACCCGAGCAACCGCGATAGTAGGATAATAACCCATGCTCCCATTGTCAAAAGTTCCATGTTGGAGAGTGTCGGTGCAAGACTAATGCATGTCTCAACTGTGGGAAGCATCATCATTTCAAGGACTGCCCAAAATAGAAATAGGATAGGGATGCATGAGGGGAAGGTGGCTAGCCAAGGTTGATACCAGGCCGAGTATACAACATGATGGTTGAATCCGAACTCGAAATTGAGCCACATATCTATGACGCCATTGATACGACCACCAAACCTTAACCACTCTATATTGTGGTTTAGACATGAATTATTTCTAAGGATGTTATCCCCTTATGACAACTAGAATAAGTTGGCGGATTCAGTTTTAAGGAGGTTATGATATAACACCCGAAAACCAAATTGATCCAAAATGGATCATGTCCACCTTGGACGCGAGCCATGTTGGGTCTATGATATGAAGACGTTGAAACCAAGGGTCAACATGGGTTGTGTACATGAGTGACGCTGATCGTGTTATGACAAATCAAACCCGGGATCGAACACGGGTCGTGTCCAAGAGGGACGCATGCCATGTTGTGCCATGAGGAAAGTTTAATCATTGTCAAATTAGAGCTAATTATATCTTAAACCCTAATGCACTAAACCCCTAACCCCAAATTAAATCCCCTGAGCCTCATTAATTCTGCCAAGCCGTCAGGTAATTCTCCTCTCTATTCTCTCTCCTCTCTCACCTTCCCTCTCTTCTCTTCTCTTCTCTCCTCTAGAAATCCTTTTGTCTTCATCCTCGGGATTCACGCTAAGAGAGGTTGACGGAGATCGACAACATGTGGAGGAGGGAGAAGGCAGCATCACACGGAACGAGGAGGGCAACATTGAACGAGGCACAAATATGAGATAATTCTCTCAAGAAAACGTATGTAATTAGGATCATAATTAAGGCTCTCAACATGAAATTGAATAATAAATACTATAGGATTTTGTCAGAACAATTGTCCTTTCTTTGAAGTTATGTTTTCTCTCTCTTGGGACGTTTTTGGTATGAAAATCATAGTTAAATCTAGTCACGATCGAACACCAGAACATGGGTCATGTCCCCTATCAACACGGTCCGCATTAGTTGGACTCAGGCTGCATCACCTACGACGTCAACTGTTTCCTTCTATAACCTTGTTTTAAATCAAGACATGGACCGTGTTGGATTCCAACGTGGGTTGAGTTCCTTTAATGGATAAAATGGAGAAAATAAAGAAAATAGACAGCAAAAAAATCTGAAACCCTAAACCAAATCATGTTCTTCAAACGTTGTCATGTTCATCGCGTGTGAGGCGCTAAAGGAAAATAGTAACCCTAAAATGGACCACATCATCCTCTTACACGGACCATGCTCATAAATAGTGTTTCATCGAACTAAACCCTACCATAACATGGACTGTGTTGCTTAGGAACCTGGACCGTGTCCAGCTATGCATCAATTGCGTCCAAAGCGTGGATATTTCACCAAGGCAACATGGGTTGTGTCGGCCTTCAACATGCGCCGAGTTCCCTCACAGAAATGCTAAAACAGATTAATTTTGCTCCTTGTTTTTTATATGATTTAATTGTATTGATTGTTTGAAAATTACTTGATGAATAGTGTAGGTTTTGGTGTCTCTAACAAAAATGTAGCTCAACTAATTATAGGACTTAAAAGTTGTAATGATTGTGATTAAACTTATGTATGAAGAGGACGACCCCCGTTGAATTGAGATATTCTTATTGTTAACACGGACCTCAAACCTGGGGTAATTGAGTTCCTTCAAGGACTATTATTTCTAGGAGATATACTTGGGTCAAAGAGATACCCCATGACCAAACTAGTCATATTGGCACCAGGGACAATCTGAACCTTCAATACATTAATAAGGCTACTAATGATTGTAATTAATATTTTCACTTAAGGCAAGATAAATAGAAGAATAATATGATCCAATTATAAAAAGGGGTGGCTTGAATATATTGAATGATAAAGATATGAGCATTTCGGGATGAGATGCAATTGATATTCTTGTCATCAATGAATAAAGACATTGAAAGATAATATCAAAGGCCAACGAAAAAATTGATATCATTGAGGTAATGAATAGTCCTATTTGTGTTTCCTAAATTGATAATTATCAAGTTATATTCTTTTAGATATTGAGGATTTTATTTATGATTTTTATATACTAGGCATCACAGCTCACAGGATACTTCTCCCTTGCGAATTTAATTTTGTAGATAATCCAGATGCTTAGTAGGGAGTCAATGGCGATGATGATGTTGATGCTCGTGATGGTCTGGACTATACATGGAATATAATCTGGTTGAGTCTTAATAGTCATATAATAGAGAAAGATGAACTCTGATTAATCAAATTTTAGTGTTTGATTATGGTCTTTTATTAGAACTATGTAATATAAATTTATTTTCTTTAGTTTGAAAATATGTTTTAGTTTAAATTGTTGTTTCTATATGATGTGTTATTGGTGTTGACCTAGTCATTGGTCAAAGTAAAGTCAACGGAAGAAAACCCGTAGCATCCCCCAAGAGCATATTTTGCCAAGCGGCGAGGTGTGATTTTGGAGGCGTTACAATATTTGTACTCAACCTTTGGCATCACCTATGTCTTCGGACAATCGCCTTTCTTCTTTGGTTCATCCAACACAATATAAGCACAACACTATACCCAACATTCCTGCATAAGGTGGTAATTATTTTCATTGTCATAGCCTTAGTCACATCGTTTCTCAATATCCTTGTCGTGAGCTTGTAGATGGTTCGGATTTGATTGACCTTCCTCTTACCAAAACAATTGATGACATTGAGAAAGTTGATTGTTGTCAAACTCTTCGGATACTCAAGAGCCTATTGCCTTTTATTCTCATTTTCCTATCATGTGCCTTGTTACCGTTTCTTCATTAGGCGAGGAATGGAAGCACATCAGTTGTTTCATATTTACTTGTACTTCCTGAGTAGTCTCCATTCATCACTTTAAGTTTTATATGTGAGCCAATACTACTCTTCATTTACTTGTACTTCCTAAGTAGTTCCCATTCATCACTTCCAAGTTTTATATGCGAGCAAATACTGTTTTTCATTTACTTGGTAGACAAAGACCAAGCACTTTTGTACTTGACTTGCTATTTGATAATGGTATTGGTTCAGTGTTTAATGTTGAGGTTGTACACCCATAATGTGAGTTCTTTTAGTGTCTTTCTTTTTTGTACAATGTCAGAGGTTGTATACCCATACCTTGGTTTTGATGGTTCTTGGATGCTTGCCATCCCTCACGTGTTACTTTTCTTATCATGCTAGCAATACTTGGTTGGATTTCGACTCGTTCCTATTATGATGTTGTTGCAGTTATTAAGAATTCGTTGCCTTGGTTGTTATTTTGACACTTTTGTAGCATTTGACAATTCGACGGAGTCAAGTTTTTCTCCTGGGGAGAATTGATGTAAAACAAAATTAATATTATGAAATTTTTATCCTAGCATGTAATCTTTAGTTGTGGACCTCTAATATAGCTCCTTAGGTCCCGCTTGGCACAAGAATTAGAATGATAAGAATAAGTGTGAGATATTCTCGTGGAAGGAACAAGAGTGGGATATTCTTGTGATATTATTGTGGTGTGTTTGGTTGATTATTTGTTATTTCAATGAACAAAACTAAATAGTGTTTAGTTGAAGCGAGAACAAGAAAATAATATAATAATAATGTTAGCATTTGTATTATATATTTAATAATAAATTTTAATTTATTTAAATTATTGATTCTATTAACATAAAAGAATTAATCGTAATGTAATTCTATTTATTGAGTTAAATAACTTTATATAATGATAAAAATATTCATGCTACAATGAATTTAAATATATAAATTAATATGTTTCTTTTATATACAATTATTTTTTATTTTAAAATAAAATGTCAAAATATTAATTAATTATGATATTATAGTAATTAATAATATTTGCAAAAGCTAATTAATATTTCTCGGTATTTCACTTTTAATAATATAAATATTACCTAATAATCATGATAATATGATAATTAATTTATATTTAAAATATTGGTATAAAAAATATTGGTATTATTATATTCTATTATCATTTATATATAATATTATATATAATTAATCATGTATTTAATAAGTTTAAAATAAATTAGTAAAGCAAAAAAAGGAACAACCAAGTGTTCTTGCTATTAGCAGGAACACTTTGTTCTTGTATTAAGAAAAAAATGGTTTCACACATTCTTGCGTTGTTTAAAAAATGAATAAGAATATGATATTTTCGGAATGTTTGGTTAAAAGCCAAAAATAAGAAAGTTTGTTCTCTGCTTGTTCTTATAGTTTTTTTTTATATATTTTTTTCTTATTCAGATTTCTATGTTATTTGATTACATGGGTCATTGAAATTCTATAAGGTTATGTTTGGATAGAGAAAAGAAAGAAAAAATAGAGAAGACAAAGATAAGACAAAATGGAATAAAGGATAAAACTTTTTATTTTTCGTTCAATCTCAAATTGAAGATAATAACTTTTAACTAATTATGAAGAGAAAAAAATTAATTTTCAACTTTTCTTTTAAAAAATTTTCTATCCCAACAAAATGATTTTTACCCTCACATTCACTATCTTCCTTTTCCCTCGATGCACACACCCTAAAAAAATCGTATAGTTGTATTAAATTTTACTTTTATGAACAAAAATAATGTGCTTTAATTTATTTTAGATAATTCAATTACACTACTTAAGATTAGTTTAACATACTAGATCTCCATCGCCACTGAAAGTAGTGGTTGTGTGCCCCACACAGAGGGGACGACGCCCCTCCCAAACATTCTCCCATACAACGACAAAACTATCTTGAACCAAAACATTATGGGAAAACCTTGGAGCATTAGTGTATAAATGATATCTAAATCACAATGATTGAACTCTCATACCCACATGACGGAAAATGGGAAAATGACTTTAAAAATTGAAAATTATTCATATTAACATGAATGCTTGAAAGTTAATCTATATTCCACATGAATTCTCCAGTACGAAACTAGTGATCAATACCTTTTCACAAAAAAATAGTTATCAATGTTCTTTTTTTTTTCTAATGCATCCATCATATTTTTGTATCCAGTGTTGCAAAACAAGAATAAAGCCAGGTTCTGCCAAACTCAGCCAAAAGATGGAGACTGTCTCCTGGATGCTTCCACATATGAATAATCCTCTTTTTCTTCAGTCCGAAATCATTGGGATGTGTGAAGTTGGAACGGATGGCTGATGGGAAAGAAAGACAAAATGTTCATATTTCCACTATTAACTTTTTCATTTTCATTCCTCATATAGTTCAAAGAAAGCACCTATAATTCAACAAACCAAAAGTCATAAAAGAAAAATGATGACAATTATCAAATAGAAGGATATTACATACTCTGATTAGGGTCTAGACTATCGCCTTGAAAATCGATTTCCAAGATTTGTGCTTGAATACAGTTTCATGTACTACAAGATACCCACATGAAGCTAGAGAAGATAATGAAAGAGCGGCCATACAATGATTACTAGAAACTCCTAGTTTCCATGTTAATTTCATTAAATCAGAGCTGCCTTCAAATAGTGATCTCAATCTTGCACTCGTCAGCACTTTCTGGAAATGAATTCTATTTTGGAAACAGATTCGTTCCTGCCCAATATTAAATTTATTCAGTGTTTCTTTATGTCAAGCCAATCCACTTCTTGAAAGTCAAAGCTGCGTCTCTACGTTGCAGTTGAGCTTCTGTTTGTATCTTGGGAGCCTTCCCCTTGTATAATGTCCTGTGATACTTTAACCAAAGTGACCTATACTTGTACTTGTCAATAAACATTCCTCGACCCTCCATCATCTCTATAACTTCCATGGCTCGAAGGAAAAAGCCACCTCTAACAAAACAATACAATAGAGAATCTAAGAGCTCCTGATCAAACTTTATTGAATTCGAAGTCGCAAGAACTTTCATTTCACCCCATAAATCAGTGACCTCAACATACTTCCCACCTATAGCAGCATAAGCAGTAACAAGAGAATGGAAAGTCTGGGCATTTGGAGTGTGTCCTAAAGCTCTCATCTTGTTGAGAGCTTTATGAGCATCATGCATTAGTCTCTTCTTACAAAAGAAGTGTATTACATTGTTCCAATCATGAACTCCATTGTCCACACTTTGACCATCCTTAATTTCCTCTAAAAGCTTAGCCATCAAACCTACTTCACCATCTTCATTGCATCCCTCCACCAACATATCAAACTTGTGATGACCAGATCTTGATATATTTGCATCTCTCATCTCCTTGTATAGATGAAGAGCACCGATTGAGTCATCTTGAAGCACTCGATACTTTATTAGAACCTCATAGCAGGTTGAATCAAGCTGGATGCCAGCCTTATGAGCATCCTTTAGCAGTGATGAAATCTCAGCTTGACGATTCTCTTCGCAGTAAGCTTTCAAAAGAGAAGAATAAACAGAAGAATCAACCCTAATGCCAGAAAATCTCATCTCGTCAACCAGATCATGTGCTTGTTCCAGAAAACCAAGTGTGACACATGCCTTTATTACTTGAACAACTGCAGAGCTTTCAATCGAGACTGGAGCATCTTCATTGTTTGCTTTAATCAAAAAACATGCTAGGTCACTAATCCTATTAGCATCTAAAAAAGCACTTACGAGCTTTGCATACATTTTCTCAGTTGGATGAAGAATACCATGTTCAGACTTCACCAATTCAACCCGCGCATGCAGTTTGCACGACATCAATTTAAGCAATTCCTTTGTCTCAGATTCGAGCATTGAGAATTTTCTATCTTTCAAGAACTCTATATAGGTTGGAGTTTTGCGTTTGATCAATTTGAAGCATTCCGAGCTATCAAATTTCAGATCACCAGATTGCTGATTTTGAATATTACTTTTACCATTTGCACCAGCTTCCAAAATTAATTTTGCTGCTTTCAGAGAACTCTTTGCTTCTTTAGCTTTCATGAGCATTCCTAATACCATTTCAGTTGCTGAATCCAAGTCCTTAAACTTCAAATGGCACGAAAGCAAACAGTCATAGAACTGTTGAAATTGCAAGTCACTAAGACCAATAGCCTCATCAATATGTCGTTGTAGGTTCCTGATTTCATCTCTATGCCCATTCTTCTCATAAATAAGAGCCATAACAATCAGTAAATCGGAATCAGGCTTCACCCCAAGCTGTGGCATCAATATAAGGAGCTCCTCAGATTTTTTAGTAGTTCCAAATAAGAGGCATCCAGTCAAAGCTATGTTAAAAGCAACAGTGTTGGGTTTCATAGATAGCAAAGGTCTACTAATTTTCTTTCTAGGATCGACCCTGTTATCCTTGAAAAGATATCCAATTTCGATAAGTAAATCTGTTGCAAGAAAGGCACCTGTAGATGTTTGACACATATGACCAATGATTGCAGACCATGCTGGTAAAGAAGGAAATGCTTCCATCTTCACCATCATCCTTACAATGTTTGATGCAAGAACAGGAAAATGAGATTTTGAGAGGATGAAACCGAGATAAATGAGAACCTCTTTTTCCAATAAATTATGTGCATTTTTGTTAAATGCCAAATCTACCACATTGTATGCCTTGTTTAGCAAGTCTTTATTGCAGCTTTGTGCAAAACTGGTAATAAGTTTTCGCAAGACAGATTTTCTAGGGAAGCCATCCATATGTATATGACTCCCATATGCTCTCCATGCATCCTCAAACCTCTGCTCCTCAAGAGCAGTTTCAAGTTCGAGTGCGAGGCGAAATGGGTCATGAGCTTGAACCAATATAGACTCAGTCAGGGTAGAGAAAAAGACCCTGAAAGAAATTGTTCCCTGAATTGTAGTCCTCATAATCTCCACTTTTTCATGTGATGGACCAATAATTTGTTTTAGACACTCATGTTTCAGACATACTAGAGAACCATAAGTATTAGCCACCTTGTAGGGCCAAAAGAGTACTGCGAAGGAAGTTGAAGTTGAACATCGATGCAAAGAATGAGGGCGCAACGTCCTCAATAAAATCATCAGATAATTTCAGCTAACAAGACATAGTTCATTACCGGTGAACTGAAAAGAAAGTAAAACAAGAAAACAGATCATAAATAATTAGTATTTCATTGTGATGACTCAGCATCATAGAAAATAGTCAAGTATTTTATTTTAATCCATTCAAACAATTGATGTCATATTGTAGAAATGTTATGTGTACAACAACCATATTGATACAATAAATTATATGCTGCATTAGGAGAAGACAAATTGATGGAGATCTAGTAATTTAAACTAATATTAACCAAGAACTAAACTTAATTAGTTATCCCCTTAAAAGAAAAATACACTCAAGTAAAATTTCATTCATTAAAGTCCAAGGTCTCAACAATCACCCAGAGGGTTTAAATAGAGTTTACACAGCAATCAAAGTAAACTAAACAAACTAAAGGGCTATATAAAAGGCTCACAACTAAAGACCAAACACTAAAAGGCAAAAGGCCCGTGATTTCAAGAATAATGCAAAGAAAACCTTATCGTTAGCTATTAAGTTCTTGAAGTCATGTAGCAATGCAAAAAAAGAGGAATCACGACTTTAAGAATAATGGATAATGTAGCTATTAAGTTCCAAGCTAACTGTAAGACCTCTATTGAGCAATTTCACAATAGTTCCAATCGATGCAAAGGTTGAAGTCCGAAGAGATTTGATGCGAAGCATCAAGTGCGCCTTTTGATCTTTGAAGTTATGTTTAACAACATTTTCATGCCTTCTTTTAAGCCCGAGTCTCTATTCTGTACTTACTTTTTGCTTTTTAGTGAGCGCACCCCTTGTCCTACCAAAATTTTATCAATTTGTGTATTTGGAACCAATCAATGTTGCTTTATGCTCTTATTTCAAGGCTATTGGAGAAAAAAGAGTTTTCACATAATCGCACAAAGAAGCATCACAACCCAACCTCTCGCACTGGCAAAAGACAAATTCGCTAGAAGGCGAGAGAATTATGACAGCTCATGATTGGCAAGGACAAATCAGAGAAAATCAAGGGAATATTTTTGGCAGGACAGAGGAGACAGATTTCAAGCAAAGGAAAGGAGAATAAATATGGAAAGAAATGAAATATTTAAAGGAGGAAAACCCTTGGAGATAAAGGAGACCCCCATTTTGGGAAAGAACCACTTTTGGTGATCAGCAGCACATCAAGGAGAAAGGAAGAAGCTACAGAATAATGGAAGGGACTATTTCTGAAATTCTATTTGTATTTTGATGATGAAGAACGGCGGTAACTAAGTGACTGAAGGTCTACAATACTAAAGGGCAGAAAGCACATAGCTCTAATTTGTCTACATCAATCTCCCCGACGGAGAAAAACTCAACTCCATCAAGTTACCAATTGTTGGAGGAGCTAGAGGACTGCAGGAACAAGCTGACCAACCATCCAAGAATCATTCATTAGCATGGTGAGTAGGATCAAAGCACAATAGATGAGGAAGGATAAGCGTCCGAGAATCATCAAAGTGCTAGAATGCTTGCTACCAAGAAAAACATCTACACGAGAAGGAAGACACTCAAAGAAACCACCATAAAGGTATACATCCTCGACATTGAACACTAAACCAATGTCAGCATCAGACGATAAATTGAGTACAAAAGCATTGGGTCCATGTCTACAAAGTAAATGAGAAACAGTAAATGTTCGCATACAAAACTCAGGAAAAGTGATGCATTGGAACAACTCATGAAACACACAAATAATCACATAGACATCAGTTTGAATTCTAGAAACCTGTGAAGTGGGTCTCCAGTATGTTTATAAATATCATTAGATAGTGCTAATTCTCGAGGAATCCCAAAATGAACATTAGAAAGTTGACGAGCGACACAATGGACAAAAATCTACACTATTAGCAACTAAAAGGTAATGACAAAAGCTCAATAGGACTATGTGCGAGAGAGAACAAGGAAACCAACTAACTGAAAAATCTAGACTAGACATCAAACGTATAGACTTGCGATTGAGGTGTCTGGAAGAATGATGATTATGGGTAATAAACGGGTTCAAAGGATTAATAAACGGGTTCAAAGGATGAAGTAGGACAACTTTTCCCTTATGCTTGAAAGTATACACATTAGAACGCCCTTCATTGTGAGCATCCATGTCATAAATCCAGGGACGTCCTAAAATTATTTGACCAATATCCATGGGCAAGACATTATATCAAACATGAGCAAAATAAGACCCGAGTATGATGGGAACAAGACAAACCAATATCCATAGGCAAAACATAATATCAAACATGAGCAAAGTAAGACCCGAGTATGATGGGAACAAAACAACGCTCCAAAACAAGAATGTTCATTTGGTTAACCCAATGGACATAATAAGATTTAGGACGCGGTTCAGGTTTCACATTCGTACAATTCACCCCTTGTGTCGATATAAAATTTTGAAAACTACTATTATCAGTTAGTAATTTGCAACTCGTGTTCCCATGCTTGATAGAACTATGAAATGTTGTGGTGTGCTTCCATTCCTCACCTAAGGAACAGGTAGTAAGAAGGCACATAATAGCAAGATGAGAGTTAGAAGCAAGAGGCTCCTCAGTATTCGAAGGTCTAACAAAGGGTCAACTTTCTCAACTTCATCATTTGTTTTAGTGGTAGGTAGGTCAACCGAATCCGAGCTAATTATAAGCACACAATAAGGACACTGATAAGCGACCATGGCTATGACAATAGAAACAAGTGCAACCTCATGCTGGAGTATTGTGTATAGTACAAGGCCTAGGTTCTGGTGGAGAAGGACAAATGTTCGAAGACATAGGTGATGCAAAAGTTCAGCTATGAGTATCGATAGTGGGTTGAGGAGGAATACGACAAGGACCCTTTAGGTAGAACTCAACCCAAAGAGCTTTGTAAAAGGCATCCAACGAGTCATACTCATGGCGTCTTTTAGAATGAAAAGGATGATTGTGTCATACTCATGGAGTTGCATTTCATGTTTGATATCAGCGCGTAAATAATTGACACGTGTTGCGACAACCCACTCAGAACATTATGATTACAGTGATTTTTGGCCTCCTCAGAAAGCTTCATATATTTCTAAACATATGAGGAACCCTATTGCAAATTCAACACATTCTTTGAATTTAGTTTTCATTTCTACTCATAAATGACTAGGAAGAAAACCTCCACGACACTCCAAATCGTATTGAATACTTCGCCAATATTGTTTCCCAGAATCCTCAAGTTTCATCTTTGCAAAACGAACTGATGTTCATCAGACATTTGGTACCAACAAAATAGTCTTCGATATTAGCTAATCAATAAAAGAATGCTTTAAGATCTAGCTTATCATTGAAGGAAGGAGCATCCATCTTGACCTGACAAACAATATTATCTCGAGGTGGATGATGACCCTAGAATGGTGGAACATGTGGGCATGAACCTAGGGGAGAACCATGTAGAGGACTCTCTAAAGGTGAACCATGAGGCGAAAGACCATGAGGCGATCATGTAAGGGAGGAACCATAAGGTAAGGCGTAAGAATCAACATAAAAAAAGGGACGTATCAAGAGTGTTGCATGAGGATTTGAATGTCCAAAATTGTGATTCACATGTTCCATATCATGAGGTGAGTAAAAGGTGCATAACCATAGAAAAGAGGGTAGGTCCGTAAAGGTCGGATATTGTGTGGTGGAAAACCATAACCATGTGTGGGGAAAATGCATATCCATTATAATTAAATGACTAAAGACCCATGAATGATGACTGATTCAATAGTATTAAACCTATCAAGCAAAATATCAAATTTATGACTAACGTCCTCTATGGTGTGATTGTTGGGAGACGAAGTTGAAGACAACGATGACTCAGGACGAGACTAAGAACTAGACCCTACATAAAGCCAAGAGTTATTATTGATCACCATATTTTCAATAAAATGAGAATCGATATGAGATACGAGATTAACAATACCAATAAAAGTATAAGCAAACAAAGACTAAATAGCAAGATCCAGGAGAATAAATATAACAGAATGTCATGCAAAAATGAGTTTGCTAAAACAGCACTATGGATCTCACAAACAAAAAGAATCCTAAAAGCAGGTGGCACTCAACTTTATGGACACGTTACTACTAGTCTATTAAAATGTTAATGATATAGCAAGTAAAGTGAATGTCGCGGAAAGAAGTTACCCAAATCGGCCAATTGACTTTCTCTTTGTGGGCAGCAATGTCGCGGCAGTAAAGGCGTGAAGGTAGGTTCAGCAGCAGAAGATGGCTGCGCTAGTCTCTAGTTGACGACCTTGGCTGGTGGAGATGTTGGTGCCGTGCTGACCAGATCGTGGAAGTGCGGTGAGGTTGCAGTGGCAGCAAACATGCAACCAGGAACGGCGAAAGGTTGCTGGTGACTTGCAGCAGTGAAATGATGCGACGTGCCGCAGGATGGCAGACGGAAGCGGCGCGGAAGATGGGGCAGCTGAGCGGCAGTTGTAGGGTGCGGTGTTTGGCAGATGAGGAGCAGCGTCGGCGGTGGAGCGAAGGACGAATGGCGGGCGCGAATTGTAGGAGGTGGCGGTGCGTTTGGTGGCAGGCGGTTCTGGCTGGAGAAGGCGCGAACGGAGCAGGCGAAGTTGTGGCTTTGGCGAGCGCTTATGTGCAGCGGCGGAACAGAGGCATGGTGCGATGGTGAGGCAGCGGCAATGGAGCAGCGACAACAATACGATTGAGGCAGCGGCGATGACTACAAATGTCGGCAGATGGGGAGGTGTCAGCACTGAAGGGAGATCATCGGCGTGGCGGCGGACCCGCCGTGGTCTGGAGGCGGCGGATAAGGAGTGGTATTCGACGGTGGACTCGAACACAATGTCAGTGGATTGCAGCGGCGAGCAGAACCTTCGTATGGTCAGTCGGGGATGAAGATCCGGTCGGCGGCGAGGCTGCTTCTCATCCGAAGTGCGAAGGTGGACAGTGGTTCAGGGGCGGGGCCGGTGGACAGAAGCGACTGATGGAAAGTAAGCATGGACCGACGTACATACCCTGGTCGATAGCTCCGGCGGCGGTGATGCACTGGCAGGGGGGTCGCAAGCCGCGGCGGTTCACGGCGAGGAAGCTGTTGGTGTGGCAGTGGGATACAGCAGTGCTTCAGGCGGCGAGGCGAGGAGATCTGCAGCGACGACGATGTGGATCAAGGGAGGCGGCTGCAGCGTCGAAGGTGGCAGCGGGGCGAACCGGCGGAGTGTGGATGATGGACGTGTGGATCGCGGTGGAATTTAAGGTAGGGGTGAAGGGTTTGGGTGGCGAATGAATGAAGTCTGACCCGAATTATATGAGGAAGGAAAGAGACAATTAGTCTCATTCTGATTATTCTAATTTTTTTTATAAAAAATATGAAAACTCAAATACTTATAAATTATACAAAAAATATTATGCTTATACAAAAAATATTTAATGTATAATTTTTAATTATAGTCTTAATTGAAGAAAAAATAAAAGTTAACTTTGGCAAATTAAATATTTTCATCAATTTTTTTAACAAAATGCATGTAAAACCTTGTACAAAAAATATGATCGAATATTAATATTGAAGCAAAAATATAACATATTTAACATTGTATCATTACCACAAATTATTATTATTATTATTATTATTATTATTATTATTATTATTATTATTATTATTATTACTACTACTAATATTCGTACTTCGAATATTTTTAAGTTCATTGAATCATATTACCTCTTACAAATCAAAAGATAAGCAATCATGCATTGAATATGACCCAACTACATACATTAAATAGAAGTAGAATAATTACACAAAAAGATGAAAATAAATCAAGGAAACAAAAAATACTACAAATTATTAAACTAAAGACATAGAACAAGATGAAAAGCATAAGTTTTGGATAGGAGATAGAAAAAAAATTAAACTTCACAAAAAGATGACGAAAATCAATCAAGAAATGAGACAAATAAAACTAATTATCGAAAGCTAAAGATAAGAAAGAATAAGATGAGAAGATATTGCAATGGAAGTGTGGCCACAATTAAGACTTTTCAATGCAATAGCACTAAAAGTTGAGTTTTATTTTTTTTTTTTGGGAAAGTCGTTGCCATATATAATAAAATAGAGAAAATAAGTTATAAATGGGCCGAATAAATAGAACTAGATGCACAAAAACTAAAAATGAGAAGAATTATATATATATATATATATATATATATATTAAATAAATAATTCAATAACAAAATCGGGTCGGGAATAATCGGGTATTTTATATAGTAATTCAATTTTAACCCGAATTACGTCGAATATTTTGGGTCTTGACCCGACACGGACCCGGATAATAATCGAACCGAGGAAAATCTCGATAAATCGGGTCGGTTCGGGCTAGGGCAACCGGGTCGTCCCGGCCCGTGCTCACCCCAAGTTGAAGCTAGATCCGATGGCTGTTGAGGGTTAAGAGGGGAGAATTATGGCTTGAAGAATGGAGGATGAAATCTATCAATTGATATCAACTGTTTTTAATCTTAAACTAAATTGTATGTCTAAAAGAGAAATAGATTAAATTAAAAGTTTGTTCATCCAAGCATGTTTCAGTTTATATAAAGTTTCAAATCCTTAAAATCAATTTCTCACATTTGGTTCTCTTCAAGATTTTTTAACTAATTAATTAATTAACACCTGCTACTTAACATAATATTCTACAAGACATTTTTCGTACAAGGGATGTTTTCATGGTGGGATATGTCTAATTGTAACACCCAAAAGTTTCATGTTATTTAAAATAAATATTAAAAAGAAAAGACAAAGTATAATATGATTAAGATTAGGAAGAAGATTAGAGTCAAAGTTAATTTATTATCCTAACCAATTGATATTCCTAATTCTATTCAAACTAGTTTTAAACGACAAAAAGGATTAACTACCCAATGTATGTAACTGGGAGGATCAACCTTAGGGATTATCATATGTATATGGCATATAGTTGTTATAGTTTCATGTCTATATATAAAGTTATTATAATAATTGAAGAAGTGAACGAGACGGAGACGACCTACAATAGAAGACTACCTTCACCTGAGTATTTAAGTTATTATAATAACTGAAGATTAGCCAAACATGAGTATTTTTGTTACCTAGATGGCTTCTCGGGCTTCCTCCAAATACCCATCCACCCAGCTGACCAAGAGAAGACTACCTTCACCTGTCCATAAGACACCTTCGCCTATAGGAGGATGTCATTCGGTCTTTGTAATGTACCTGCAACCTTTCAAAGATGCATGACTGCTATATTTTCTGAATATATTGAAAAGATTATGGAAGTGTTCATGGACGTCTTTTCAGTCTATGGCCCTTCCTTTTCTAGTTGTCTCACAAATCTTGAACAAGTGTTGCGCAGGTGCAGGGAAGTTAACCTGGTGCTCAACTGGGAAAAATGTCACTTTATGGTTCACCAAGGTGTGCTCTTAGGGCACGTGGTCTCAAACCAAGGCATTGAGGTGGATCCCGCCAAGATTGAAGTCATCGCCAAGTTGCCCCCACCTATAAAT
>LTAE01004383.1:11136-32638 GCA_001647135.1 Pontederia paniculata | reverse complement strand
CTCCAAGCGAGATACCCTTGGATGCGGTGGAATAGAGTAGTTCCATGAGTATAACTGACACCAAGCGCCCACGGATAACACTCGCACATTTGGTTGATTATGTATTGTACGAGTGTGAGGCATAGTGTTACTCCGTTGATACTGATATAGAGGATAATACATATCCTATCATCCTGAAAGAAGCGATGACTTCTAGTGAATCGGAGTCATGGGCGGCCGTCATGAGAGTAGAATTTGACTCGATTCAGAACAACAGAGTGTGAGCATTATGTGATCTTCCGGAGGGAAGACAACCCATAAGATGTAAATGGATATTCAAGAAGAAGTACCGAGCAGACTGTTCTCTTGATAGATATAAAGCGAGGTTGGTGGCCAAGGGTTATACTCAGCAGGTCGGGATTGATTTTCAGGAGACTTATTTCCTAGTGGCTAAGTTTGCTTCGGTACGGATGATATTAGCCATAATAGCATATATGAATTTGTAGTTGTTCCAAATGGACGTCAAGACAACATTCTTGAATGGAAATCTCTCAGAGGACGTATATATGCGACATCCTGAAGGTTTTCAGGTAAAGGGTCAGGAGGATAAAGTATATAAACTCCGAAAATTATTGTATGGTCTAAAACAATCGTCTAGGCAATGGTACTTGAAGTTCCATGAGACGATAATTCAATTTAGTTTTAGGACGAACAAATTGGATCATTGTGTCTACATCAAGCAGAAAGAAAGTAATTTTATGATATTGTCACTATATGTAGATGACATACTTGCCGGGAATGATGTAGAGATGCTCAATGAAGTCAAGGACAAATTGAGCAAGCAATTTGAAATGACAGACATGGGCGAGACCTCCTATGCACTGGGCATTCAAATCAGTCGTGACAAAAACTCAAAGAGTTGAGTTTAAGTCGAGAACAATACATAAATAAGGTACCGAGGAGGTTCAGGATGTAGAATAGCAGTCCTGCACCGACACCGCTTGTGGTTGGGAAGAGCCTGAACAAAAGCCAGTGTCCCAATGCAGGGCAAGAACCTTTGGATGAGTCATATGCAAAAGCGGTGGACAATCTAATGTATGCAATGCTCTGTACGAGATTCGATTTGACTTACGCGATAAGCCTTATTAGCAAATTTCAAAGTAATCCTGCAAAGGCTCACTGGGAAGCCATTAATAGGATACTACGATATCTGAAGGGGACAGTACAATTGAGATTGACATAACAGACTGATACACTCGAGGTAGTAGGATATTCAGATGCAGACTTCCGGGGGGATATTGACGACCGAAAGTGTACATTAGGTCACTTGTTCCTTCTTGGTGGTGCATCGTTTCTTGGGGTAGCAAGAAACAAGGGTGTGTGACGAGACACACACATGAGGCTGAATATATTGCTTGCAGTACAGTAGCCACTCATGGTGTATGGCTCAGACGTTTTCTTTTAGAACTAGAGCTCGATTTGGTCAGAGGACCATTGCCCATGTATTGTGATAATCAAATTGCGATAAGCTTGATACAGAGTGGAGCCAAAAGTTCAAAAGAAAAATATATTGAGATAGAATATCAATATATTCAGGATATAGTCGACAAGAAAGAAGTAACAATGACTTATATGCCTACGAGTGATATGTTAGTTGATTACCTCACAAAAGGAATTGCAGCTCGTACTTTTATCAAGCATATGAGCTTGATGGGACTCAGGAGTGACTGAGTCAGTGTGAAATATTCACGGATAGTGGAACTTCCAGATATGATCTCTAGTTAGACTACTCACGGTTAGTGGGAGTGCTGACACAGTGACCACGCTGGTCAAGTGGAAAATTATTGTAGTGTGACCAGTCGTGATGATCACACGAGTCGTGATCCTTGAGATCACGATCGTGATGGATGAGCCATGATCCTCGTGATCACGGCCGTGACGCGGACGTGCCGCGTGAAGGAAATGGCGACACCGAGACACAGACGCCACATGAGCTGTGTCCAGCGGGTAGCGACGTCGTCAAGCTTAAATGCACGCGAATCGTGCATTTAAACCGGAGTCTTCCATTCCCGGAAAGGAGCGTCCACGACCTCCACGTGAACGCGTTGTCGACGGCGTAACAGCCGCACATTGAAGGGGGCGGAGTGCTATAGGCAAGCGGCCTATAAAGGACATGGACGTGTGCTAGGAGCTCTCAATCCGACTTGACGGAACCCATCGCTCTCCCTCTCTCGTTTTTCAGAAGGGAAAGATTCAATGCATGCACGTCTCCTGATCGAAAGAACAAGCTTTAAGTTTTACCTCACCAAGCACAAGGAAATAAAGCCAAATCAAGGTGGATGAACTAATATCAAACAAGTAACGATATAGTTTATTTATATTTCGTATATTATATTAATCGTTAATTAAAAAAATGAAACGAACTGATGAAGGGCATGTTTAAATAATAATAAATATGGGATACAGAGTTTTCAAATTATTCTTAAAGAGATCAATGTAATTCATTAGAAAATAAAGATTACGTAAATTTCAATAATAAAAATAATATATTACTTGAGAAGCTTATTCTCAATATTAGTTTGTGCAAGAGATTCTCGAGTGGTGAAGAGCCCAATGACGACCAATTGGGCTTTTGGCCTGCCAGGACTAGCAATTTTTTTTCTATTTTGGGGTTCGTGTTATTCATCTAAAATCAAGAAGAAAATGTAAGAATAAATAAGTCCAAAAGTTTAATGGGTATATTTATAACTCCAACAGAGCCACCAGTTATTATTACAAAAAAAAAATAATATAGCTTAAGAACATTAAATGGTCTACAAATTGTTATTTTCCTAATCAATAATTTTTTTTTATGAATACGTTCAATTGAGTTGGATATAGCAAAAAACGGTTGGTAATGAGTTATTTGTAACGAGCCTCGCCAGCAAGTCGTCTCGATACTTTACTCATTAAAATTCAAACTCTATAATATCAAATTCTTAAAATAACTAAATTTCAAATTAATCAAAAATCTTGATAAGACTTCGGCTAGAAATTTACTAAAATGTCAATACACATAAAAATAAGAGTCAAACTCAAATCATATAATATGATATTTAAATATAAAAAATAAAATTATGGCAAACATCATAAACAAGAGTTCACAACGCTCTAATATAATAAGAATGAACATAAAGATTCTCAAAATTTAAATTTAGAATCTAAATTTAGTAATAAAAAATGATTAAGGATCATCCTCTTCAATTTCTTTATCTTTGCACAATCTCAATATTTTTCATTTTTTGCTCATTTAGACAAACAAGTATCACTCGGGCTCTCATCTTCCTCACCTAAAAAAGAAATAAAAGACTACAAAGATGAGCACAAAAATTGATTTAAAAAATATAGAAAAGCTAAAAAATACATTCGATCGAGACTCATTGTCAAAATTTAAACAATCATACATACTATAATAGCTTGGTTTACAAAATAAAAAATATCTATCAGTTATTATTACAAATAATAAAATGGTTTAAAAACATTAGATGGTCTAGGAATTCTTAATTTTCTTAAGCAATCAGTTCGTTTTGGACAAAAATATGCAATTCACTTGATATACCAAAACAAAAAAAGTTCATAATGGGTTATCGGGTTATGAAAGAACTCAACATCTGATCCAAAATATTTAGTGGTTTCGGCTTGAATATTTGACTCAGTTCAATTAAATGTTCAAACTGGCCTCAAGGATCCTTTACTCATGATTGTATTTTTCACAAAGAAAAAACTGAAAACCCTCAATGAAATTAAAAGTAGCCGTTTAAAGCGATTGGGGGTATTTCCATTTAGTGGATACAAATGTTTTCTTTTTTTATTAGCTTAAAAAGAAGAAAAAAAACCATATAATCAATATTTAATAAGTACAACTAATAACAATTACTTGAAAGATCAATATTGAAATTAATCATTATCGTGTGAAATTTATTTTTAAATATACTTATAAAGTATTTTATTATTTATGTGATATACTTTCTTTATACTATATGGTCATTTTATTATTTATTATTTTATTTTATTAGTTTATAAAATTTTTGGTTAACTATTTTGTTATATTATTATTTATCAATATTAAAATAGTTAAAATACAATTGAGTTATATAATTTAGGATACATATAATTATTTGAATTATTTATATATTTTTTAGTCATTTTATGTTTATATTGTATTTGTCAAATATTTTTATTAAATTAACTCATTTTTTGCTAATCCTACTTAGTAATATTTGATTGATATTCATAATTAACTATTTAAATTATTAGTGCATACAAAACAGGGCTCAAGAATAATGATATATTAAAGCATTTATTATTATTATTATTATTATTATTATTATTATTATTATTATTATTATTATTATTATTATTATTATTATTATTATTATTATTATTATTATTATTANCATTAATATATGTGTCATAAGTTGAATAACACATTTTTATTTTAAATATTTTAATATTAATAAATAATAATAAAATAAATAGCTGACCAAATAATTTATAAGTTAATAAAATAATAATAAATAATAAGTGATCATGTAATATAAAATAATAAGTGTCTTATACAAATATTAACTAATATTAAAATATTTTGAGGGTATATCTGGAAATAAATTTTCATAAGCTTGTCGTTACCCTAGATGTTGATCTGTCAAGCGTCTCAAAACGCTGAGTTTCAATCGCTTGTCGCTATTATTAATTGTGCTTACCAAACACCTTAACTGACGTATTGACTTGTTCAACACACTATACACTACTGTAGACGCTAATTTAAATGCGTGCCAAACAGGACCTAAGAGTTGTTCTTGTACATAAATATAAGCTATGTTATTTTATTAATCAAGTTGGTTGACATAGATGATCAACGAATATATATTTTAATAACCGGGAGCTAATAGTTTCGAATTCAAATTTTAAAATTTTTAATTTAATCGAGATTTTATGATTTCACTTCAGCTCGAATATCGAATTAGTCAAATATTAATAATCTTAAATACAAGTAAAATCTAGATTCCAAAAGAAAAAAAAATACGTCATCCTATTCGTGCGCCTTCGAGTAGCGCCTCCTAAAGAAACTCAAGGTAGTGAGGGTGGCATGATCTTGAGCATCTTCGCTTCTGCGTCGGTTCGTTGGTTTGTTGCCAAATGCTTGAGATTCTGGGTTTCCTCGTGTAGATTTACCTGTCGGATTTGCATTGGATGCATCAAGTACCTGTATCCGTTTGAAGTCTCTCTCACTTATCCTTTTTAAGTGCATGATTAGCGTGGAATTACTTTTGTTACTTTTCTAGGGATGAGGCCCAAGGAACTTTGGGTGAAGAGAGGGAATCACTTCAATCTCTATTCATCAGCGAGGTTCATTAATTGGTTAGCCTGTTACACTGATGCTGGATTATGCCAATTCCATTGCTATCTAGTAGCTATTGGAATGCAAATTATGGGTGTTAAACAAGCAATAACCCTAGAAACGATATTAAAAGGAATCCTGCTGCTTTACTCTCTTGACAGAAAGCATTTTGGAATATTAATTAATTGGAGTGAACCAGGGAAGTGGATGATGCACATACCCATCCAAAGTGGACAAGGACAACTTTGCCTAGGGCTTCAGCCTAATTAGTTTATAGATACTTTGAGTTCTACTCATGTCTGCCTTTTGTTGGAGATTCTTCTGGTCTGCATTAGTTTATGGTTGTTACCTTCCAAAACTTTTTTTTAAGCTCTCTATCACATTACTGCTAACCCTGTTAAAGAAAACTGCATGTATTGTCAAAAAATGTTGGTTATAGATGCAAGAGTGACTTAATTTTATTTCAACTTATCCCAAGATGTTGAAATGGCTTCACCGAAAGCATAGATAAATTGTTGTTGGTTCAGTTTCCACTACTACATAGGGACATGCATGGCCAATCTACTAAGAGTAGCTTGATCCATAACCATCTGTACCAGCGTTTCTGCCGACAGATGGCGCATAGTTTTTGTCCATGTTGAAGGCCTGTTCCGAGACAATGTAGAGAATCAAAGGACTGGAGGGAGATTTTATTCCTTGTGCATTCCAATCTCTATGATTTATTAATCAATCTGATGTGATCTCAACGTACCACACAAAATAATCCAAGTCAGACAGACAGCAAGATAATAATTATATGCAGACCGAGGTAATTGCTTCAACACAACATTTTGATTCTAAGTAATGGTGAGTAATTAAAGAGCTCAATTATATGATGATTTAGTTGCTGAGGCACGCTGAATCAAGTTTCTGTTGTTCATTAAGCAAATGGTGGATTGGAACCTGTCTCCTAATGATCGTGAAGTGGGCAGTTCATGTCATGAACAGACAAGTATCAACTGGATATACCAAAGCAAGCCTACCAATCAACTGATCAAACAAACCTTACTCGATTACCCTTCATATAGTTTTTTTTAAAAAAAATAGAACGAAAAAAAAGCTATCAAGATACATGGCAGGATCCTAATCACAATAAGTTCAATTGTAAAGCTTATTTATGGTATTAATAATCTTCAAGAATCCAAGATTAGGGAGGAAGGCACAATCCCCTCAAGATAGTTTGCCTTAGAAGCAATTGATTCGTGTATTTAAAATTCTAACAAAAAAAAAAGGTTTGATCGATACTTATAGGTTAAGTTTGCTCCACGTGTATACATAGCATTTGGTTTTGTAGTTTTCTTGTAATTATAGTTTCTTTAAAGTTGAACTCATCAGTGGAAAAGTGCACTTTGTGAATCCATAACTTTTTTATTACCCTCTGAAAAAACAAAACGATTAATAATAGCGATCATGAGATTTGGTGGTCATCGTCGTAAACAGAGTTCACATTTCGCAAGATGCAAGTGAGAATTTTACTCATTAGAACTACCTTATCCTAATATTTTTATTCTATTGGTATTAACATTTTCTGTAATACCAAATAATAACTTGAGTGATTGAGATTTTAAATTTCTTATAGGCGACGAAGGGCAAAAATGAGAGAAGACAATTGGATATTTCATAATAAAAAACTTGAACGCATACTTTTTTTCGCATTATCATCAACATAATTGCTCTCTTGTTGAGGTAAGAGCAAATGATTTCTAGTAGCATTTTTACCTTTCATTTTCCTAAAAGCAATGATTTGTGACATCATTCTATCTTAAAATCATACTAGGTGCTTTAATCAAGAGACAAACCACAAGTGAGGGGCCAATCTTATTTGGGTGTGGAGAGGGAGACTCTTTTATGTTTTTGGACATTAGGATAAATAAATGAATTCTGATCTATGACGAAGATATTTCATTTTATTTTATTTTTAATTTCCATTATGTACACATTCAAATAAAGATATAAAAATACCAAAAACAAATAAAAGTTAGAAGCAAAGGAACACTAACACAAAATCAAGAGTGGTTGACACAGTTGGTTAGCGGGACTGTGCCATGAGAGGATGGGGCTAGTAGCCCCGACTTCGATTCCCAGAGAGACCACTTTGGCCAGGATTTACATTCGTCGCACTCGTCCAAACATTGGATTAGTCAGGTGCTAGTAGCCCTGGAAACCGGTGGGGTTCTACCCTTAGACCCAAAAAAAAAAAGGAACACTAACACAATTTATCTTAGAAAGTTAGAATCACTTATTTATTTTTCTTGCAACAAAAAGAGGAATGAATGAAAGAATTACAACTATAGATAGACAATTTATAACATATGTACATATACTTAATACATCCATATCATAAGACCCATCCTTCACTTATACTTTAGACCAAAGTTGAGCATCTGGAAGTGGACGGATCAAACAAGGCCGGGACCAAGTACTTCCTGCCGTGCACTCCATTCGCGTTATAGCTCGCACCCGTCGCCGAGTCCACCAGCAGGTCGCCGGCGTAGCCCGGGTACGCGCCCTTGCCGTACACGCCCGGGCACGCGGACGCGGCCTCCAGCGGCGCCTCCTTCGGCCCCTGGTAGAACCCGTCGCCGAACGGGTTCGTCACGGCGCCGGCCATCAAGCTCGCCAAGTTCATCACCATCCCGTCGAAGCCCACGTCGCCATTGGGCGCCACCAACGGCGCGGTCTGAGGCCCGTAGACCGGCTGGTGGAACGGCCACGCGCACATGCCGGGGCACTGCGTCGCAGAGTTGCCGACCCAGACGTAGACCGACCGGGCCTTCCTGTCGGCGGCGTGGAGGCCGCACCGGCTCATGCAGAAGCCCTCGACGGCCACGTCCTGTGCCGTGAGCACGATCGCGATCCCGCCCTTCTTCGGCCCCGCCATTGCCGCCAGCTGGGCGATTTGAGCGGCTTTGAGGGACTTCCCCAAGGAGCAGCTCTCGTCGGAGGCTTGGCCGGCCAAGAGGACGTTGGCGGTCTTGGTGTTCTTCCCAGCCTTGGACAAGTAGACCTGGTTGATGGTGCTCCACCATTGAGGCACCGAAGGACTTGCGACCTGTACATGTTGGCTCTTCCGCGACGGCGCGAGGGAGAGGAGGAAGTCCGAGATGATGGACTTCTGCGCGGGGGTGAAGGAGCCGTACCACATGAGGGACACGGGGATGTCACCTCGCAGCACGTCGCCATTGTGGTACGTGAGCAGGTCGCCATTCGATGGCTGCGGGACCATTGTGGCTGGGTTTCTTGAGCATAAGCTGAACTGGCCTAAGCTGATCACAAGGGCCAGAAGTAGAAGAAGGGCAGTGCAACCACTGTGAAGGGAAGCCATAAATTTGAGAAATGCAGTGGAATAAGAGCAGAGAGCTGCTTGTGTGTTTGGAGGCAGTGAGAGATGTGTGTGAGGAGCTCATGGAGAGGGCAGGGGGGTTTATATAGTAGGCAATGGAAGAGTCCATGGGAGAATGTATAGAATATAAGGGGAAATGGAACGGAGACTTCGAGTTAGTTTCCTGAGGCTGTGGAGAAAAAAGAGTCCACTGGAGACAGCTTTTAGTAGTGCCTAGCGGGCATACTTTTCCTTCTTTCTTTTTCTTTTTTTTTTTTTGGGTCAAGGGTTCTTTCTTTCTTTATCTGGCAAGTTGTTTTCCTTCTAAAGTGTGCTATTCTTATTTGAATAATAATAATAATAATAATAATATGTTTAATTCACTTCTGCAGGATACATATTAAATTTGATAAAAAAAATATATTTTTTATTTTATTTCATCTCGATTATTTTTTATCATTTTAGATGACAATCTATTTATGACGATGAGAGTTCCGACTTTTATTTCTTATTCGTATAAAGTATGAAGTACTTTTATTTCTTATTCGTATAAAGTATGAAGTGCTTATAAAAAAAATTATAAATTTTAAAGTAAGATGATAAGAAACGATGCCTTATTTTTAATGCGGTTCGTTCATTTTTATTTACTTTTCTTAACTTAAATTTTCATATAAATATTTGTAAATATTTGTTCACGAACTTATTTATGGATTATATTTTTTTTATGGTGGAATCATAAAAATCTGTGAATGAATCATTGTCTAATGAAATCTCTAAATTTTCAAAATTAATTTTATATATCATCTACGAAATTTGAGAGAATCAAAAGGATCTTCTTGAGTTAACACCTAAATTAATTAATTTGCTTTTTAACCATCAATGAACAGAGATATAATTCTATTCTACATTTATCTATTTTATTATTATTAATTATGATTAAGAAATTGTGAAAATATTAAAAAAAAGTTAAACGAACCTCGGGGAAATTGCATTTTGTGGGAAGAGGTGTGGCAATGGTTCAATTTACCAGATGGAGTTCCTCAAGCTTTGAAGCTGGCTTCTTTGATATGAGAGCCCATCAGGTCCTTAGTTGGAGGGGGTTGCATGGTGGCAGATTTAGTGATGGTTTCTTAGCTAATTGACAAGCTTATTTTAATTTTGGTCGGTTAATTTGGACGCTTATTGTGCATGCATGCATGGGCGTATGTTACGAGAGCATTGTTTTGTGCGATCGAGATGAAGTGATTCATAATTCATGGCCATCGTTTGCCGTGTAACACTGAATAGGTCCGAAATACGTAGAAAATAGGCCGTGATTAGATGCATTTGATCGTGACCTTAATTACCATTAAAATGATTTAATAAGGTTCTAATCAGGTATGAGTAATTCGGAAAATTTATGTTCTGAATTTTAATTTCTCAATAAAGAGTTCAAATATTTTTCAAATATTTTGCTTAGTTCTATTGAAAGATTGGCATACCTCGAGCTGACTTGTCATTGTAATCTTAGAACTTAGCAAGCTGTCGCCAAATACCTCTCTTCTTCCTGTCACCATAATATATATAATTGCAACAGTTATCCAGCATCTTTCAAGCCAAATCCTTATTAATTAGTAGAGGAAAAAAAAACTTAACACCACTCGTGCTAACTATAATATATATATCATATATAATTTGGAGTCCACATTGCGCTGCTTGCTTCTGCCTTATCAGCGTGCTCCCATATGGTAAAGCACAAGCTGTCATGGACATCCATGAGACACGCCGCAGCTCCCCCAACAGAGAGAGAGAGAGAGAGAGAGAGAGAGAGAGAGAGAGAGAGAGAGAGGCTTCTCTCTCTTATTAGACATTATGAACAGAATACAGCTACAGAATCCGACTCTNCCAAAGAAAGAATCTATACAAAAAAAAACAAACCCTGTTCCAGTTCTGTATCATTTGATGCCGATCTGAGGCCTTCGGCCAACAGAGAGAGAGAGAGAGAGAGAGAGAGAGAGAGAGAGAGAGAGAGAGAGAGAGCTACTGCTCTGTCCCTTACAATGAGTGAGGGAGCGGAGGAGATTGGATCCGGTTAGCTGTATACAGTTGTGTACACATGAGTCAAACACTATAAGTCGAATTCAACAAAATAATGCTGCATTGCAGCCTCATTTGACATTGCCAATAGCAGAATGTAAAAAGTTAAATGAAATCACAAGTAAATGATAGTAAGATTATAACAATGTTATCAATAACAATTGAAACAATGGAAGATTCATCGAAATTGATGGATGTGAAATGAAGTTTCTTGCTTCCTCATTTTAAAATTTCAATTGGCAAAATAATTTGCAGTATTAAAGGCATTGAACCCCCAAATTCAAAGTTTGAAATCATCAATCTAATTAAAAGATTATTTTAA
This sequence comes from Pontederia paniculata, assembly GCA_001647135.1. Taxonomy (NCBI): domain Eukaryota; kingdom Viridiplantae; phylum Streptophyta; class Magnoliopsida; order Commelinales; family Pontederiaceae; genus Pontederia; species Pontederia paniculata. Next base: position 21,520 of record LTAE01004383.1, on the reverse strand, counting down.
TTTTAAATTAATCAAAATATTAATAATTTTGAAGATCGAATGCCCCAATGCAAACATAAAAAAAGGAAAATCAACTGTTATAATTCTTGAAGTTGTAGGTCGGGTGCATAACATATATTTTGTTGAGAAAAGTTAAGACAAACGAGTTATCATGTGACAACAATAGAAAAACTTCAAAGCATTTTTTACTCGATTTAACTTTGCATTGTAGCAGGGGAATTGTAACTCTAGCAATACATAAAGATACAATTGTGAGCTGAAAACTAGCTTATATATCTTTGTGTTATTACAAATTTACAACCAACAATAAGAAGGACCACAACAAGAAGTTGGAACAAAATCAAACGTAATGGAGCCTCTCTTGAACGGTTGCACATAAATTGTAAACCTCTTGGAAGCAAACGCGTTGAGAGCGTACAACGTATTGAGTGAGCAGCAGCAGATATGTATTAAATTGAATGAGAAGCAGCAGAAGCAATTAGTTATTCACAAGTTTGCCGTGAGGTGGAGGATGAGGACATCGCCACCAAGCCAAGGCAGATGGATGCATCCTTTGGGTCCGCGCCCTTCATGCCATGCATGCACCAGCTGGCTGGATATACTAATTCCACGCGCATATCTAGAAACATTTATTCAATTGGTTCAGGAGTTGAATTTTGGATTAATAAATAAATAAATAAATAAATAAATAAATTTGATTATATTTGGAACTTTAAATTTAAAATTTTAAATTCTAAAATTTAATCAGAATATATGTTACTTCTTAAATTTTAATATATACTACAAATTTTGTCATCGATGGTCATTAAAAATAAATAAATGAGTGAATTGATAGTTTTAAAATCGTCTCATTAAACTTGTAAAAATATTTTATTAATCTTATTTTTTTATTTGAAAATAAGATATAAAAAATGATTTAACATAATTTAAAATTTTAAGCATTCAAACTTTTTCAAAGTTAGAGCATTATCGAGTTCGATATTAACTATTAACACATATATATGGTTAGATCATATCTCAAATAAATTGTATTCACATTAATAATTGATCTTAAAATTGTATTTGATAATTTTAATTGGGTACAAAGTAAACAGAACGAATGAATCCAATTTGGAGTGCCGCATCATATTTTAAATATTATATAGATAAACAGTCAAAATTGCACTCCTTCGAAGTGCAACATCCTAAAATCGTTTAATTTTTTAAATTTATTTTTTCCAAAAAAATTATTAAAAAAAGAAAAAAAAACACCAAATGTAACACTGAGGGGTACACACTTCCAGCCTGTCACCTCACTTTCCTCTCTACCGTTCTTCTTCTTCAACGGCCTTCTCCATTTAAAACGTCCTAGAGACCAACGCCAAACTTAATTTCCTAATTTACCCTCTCTCAGTCCCTGCTGTCACCAAACTCTCCCACCATCTTCTTCCAAAGTTCTTGAGAGGGGCAAAACAGAAATAACACCCTTCATCTAAAATGCAACAGCAGGTCGCCAGCTGGGCTAAGTGACCGTTCCGTGTCCATACCTAAACAACTCGCTTTTTTATTGGCCCCGAGGCATCCGATGTGGGACCCCACCATCTCTCCCCCACCTCCTCCCTTTTCTTCACTATTCCTTTTTTTTACGCTTTTTTCTTTTGTCTTTTCCACTCGTCGCATTTTCTGCTGCTATATAAAGCCCCCATTACTCCATTCCCCTTTCACCATCACCGCCACCACCTTCTTCTGCTCGCTTCACTACTCTTCTCCTCTTCTCTTCGTCTCCACTGCTCTTGCTCTCGTCTTCTCCTGCTCACCAATGGCCTTCTCCAGTTCTCGTCTTTGGGCCTTGTTTGCTGCCTCCCTCATGGTTTTTGCCCAGTGCTCCCATGGAGCGAGAACCACTCCCAATGCTCTGGTGGAGGAGCAGCCGCTCCTGCTCACCTACCACAAGGGCGCACTTCTCACCGGCCCTATCTCCGTTAACCTCATCTTCTACGGCAAGTTCGCCGCCACCCAGCGCGCCATTATAGCCGACTTCGTCACCTCCCTCTCCTCCCGGAAGGCCGGGACTGTTCAGGAGCCCTCGGTGGCCGCCTGGTGGAAGACGCTCTCCAAGTACTACGCCACGTCAAAGACGCCCTTCCTCAAGCTCGCCCTCGGCGACCAGGTCGTCGACGAGTCCTACTCCCTCGGGAAGTCCCTCGCCGACGCCGACCTCGCCAAGCTGGCCGCCAAGGGCCGCCGCAGCTACGCCATCAACGTGGTCCTCACGGCCGACGACGTGGCCGTCGAGGGCTTCTGCAGGAGCCGCTGCGGGACGCACGGGTCGTCTCCGAAGTCCAAGGCCGGACGGTACGCTTACCTCTGGGTCGGCAACTCCGCTGCTCAGTGCCCCGGGTACTGCGCGTGGCCGTTCCACCAGCCGGTCTACGGCCCGCAGAGCCCGCCGCTGGTGGCGCCCAACGGCGACGTCGGCGTCGACGGCATGGTGATCAACCTGGCCAGCCTCATCGCCGGCACCGTGACCAACCCTTTCGGTAACGGGTTCTTCCAGGGGCCGAAGGAGGCGCCGTTGGAGGCGGCCACGGCGTGCCCGGGCGTCTACGCCAAGGGCGCGTACCCGGGTTACGCCGGGGACCTCCTGGTGGACGCCACGACAGGCGCCAGCTACAACGCGAACGGGGCTCACGGGAGGAAGTACTTGTTGCCGGCTCTGTTCGATCCTACCACGTCATCTTGCTCCACTTTGGTGTAGGGAATGGTGTTGGTGTTGGAGTAGGATTTTGCAATTTATACAGTAATTATTTTTAATTATTTTGTAGTTTGTAATTCTTTCATTCGTTCGATGAAATATATATGTTTCATTGTTAATTAATTAGACTTGTCTTATGAGTGCTTTCTTCTTTAATTTCACTAATCAACTACGAATTGGAACATATAAGTTTGATACTATTTCGTATTTATAACTTATTCTAGCGAACTAATTATTTCATTATTCAACTACGAATTGGATTATATAAGTTTGATTACTATTTCGTATTTATCATTTAATCTAGCGAACTAATTACAACCTCTAATAAAAAGACTATAAATGTGAATTTTTTTTTTTGGAAAAGGTTAAATTACATTCATTATTTTCTTGGTTAGAATAAATTTGTCTCACTTGTAATATTTTAGGTACCCACTAGTTTTGTAATTAATTAATTAATTAATGTGAGAGAAGTGATGTTGAACTTTGCTCGATTCGGCATGCTCTCAGTTCATCAATGGAAAGCAATTAACAAGTGAGGGTTTCATTAAGGGCAGTGATTATTATCAGACGTCCCTGCATTTTAGAATTCGATCATTGTAACTAGTTTTAAATTAGTAATAAAGTTCGCCCTTTTAGGATGCATGAATTAAATTTAAAAAAAGCCAGGAAAACTGATATTTAGGCAACATCAAAGTTCAACTTAAGCTCCGTTTATCTTATCAAAACTATTTTTCAGCAAAATAATTTTTTCATGTTTCATTGTTTGATAACATGATTGTCAATATCTTAATTAGATCTTATAATATTGAGGGTACTAAATTATCTCGATTTTAACATAAGGATTTTATGATATTTAGACATTATTTAAGCATTATTAAATTTAAAAAAAGCTAGCAAAATTGATATTTAAGCATTATTAAAGTTTGACTTATGCTTCGTTTATTTTATCGAAAGTATTTTAATAGCATGATTGTCAAGATCTGAATTAAATCTTATGATTTTGAGGGTACTAAATGATCTCTATTTTAACACGATGATTTTATGGTTGAGATCTTAATAAGATTTTAATTCATATCATACAATTTATGAACTTATTCGATCTAAAATAAATATTTAATTATTTAAAAATTAATATTTGTTATAATTTAAAAATAACAATTAATATAGTGAAATTCAATAATTTTTTCGTACAAATAGATCAAATTGCAATATATTAAAGTATAATTAAAAATTTAAGTGCAAGAAATTTATTAAAACATATATTTATATTAAAGTATTAATATATATATATATATATATATCTTACAATTTTAGATTTAATTTTATGATTTTTGATCTTAATACTATTTACAGTTTTATGTAAGATGTTGATCTTCACAATTTTGTTTGGTAGTATAAAATAAATTGATTAACAAAAAAATATTAAATTTGAAAAAAATAAATTGCACTTTTAGATAATAAAAGATCATTTTCCTTATTTTTTTATTAAAAAAATTGTGTATTAAACACATGAAAATAAAAGAACTTTTTTCAAAAATACCTTTTAAAAAATATGTATTTATTTTTATAAAAGTAAATGTAGTCTCATATTTTTTTTAAAAAAAGAAACTGCCAGCTTATTTTTTTTCTTATCAAATACACATTATTTAGGCTAAATAATTTGTAATTAATAGATAATTTATAAATATAATTCTCCAACTCAACTTAATTCGTTGTAGACCTATAACCCGGCTACAATCAATTTTTTATTGTGTTTATATGTTTTCAATAATAAATACTTTTTATGTGGTTTAAAATCTGGGAAGCCGACTTAATATATACTTTTCAGTTGTACTAGGACCTATTTGTCATGCTAAAATAATTTGTTGTTATTTTTGTTTTTAAATATGATTATGGTAAAAGTATGGACAAAAAACATTCGTCTGAAGGTGTGTTATTTCAACTGATATTTTTAATAAATTTTCGCTCTACAAATTTTATATTTTTACCCCTCCATTTTATAAAGAAAATATTTCATCCTAGCAAATTTATAATTAGTTATATAGTTAAAGTATCTATAAAGTTGATAAATTAACAATAATATATGAATGATTAGACAAATCTTTAAAACAAAATTTCTTTAAAGGGTATAGTAAATTTCAAAATATATAAGTCAGGTCGATAATTGAAGGTAACTTTGCATTAATTTTTTTAATTTTTTTTAAAAAAATTGATAAAAAATGTATAAGAAATATGTCAAAATAAACAGTTGATAGGAAATTTGATCAATTAGATGATTATCTGTGCGAATCGATCGAGTGGGTGAATGAGATTGATAAATAAAAATAATATGCACTACTGTAAAAGAAAATACATGTCATGAGATATTGTCCAACAATCTTTCGTGGGTGACAGATGGGATCTTCAAAGGAAAGCAAAACCATGACGAAGCTTCTCTCGATCTATGCCACACCAAACAGGTGTTGCAATAAACCATCAAGAGAGGAAAATCATTCACCACCTTTACCCATAAGCTCCAAGACACCTTTCAACTATTCCGAAACATATCAATAGCTAGCTTTTCATGGAAACATGATTTCCAATGTATATAATCTACTAAGTAATTGTCATCAACCAAACATAGTAAAAATTATATTTACGTCTATCAACTAAAAAAGATCTCCAATAATATTTTTTTAGGAAAATTTCCACTGGATTATTAATTACGTGACAGAAATATATCGTAATATATACACAAACACATCAACGGACTCATTTCGTATCTACATTATTTGATCATAAGTGAGCTCCAGCTCGAGCTCGGGTTCAATTAGACCAAAGTAGAGCAAGATGACGTGGTGGGATCAAACAGAGCTGGGACAAGGTACTTCCTCCCGTGGGCCCCATTGGCATTGTAACTCGCACCACTGGTCGGGTCCGTAAGCAGGTCGCCGGCGTATCCAGGATACGCGCCCTTCCCGTACACGCCCGGGCACGCAGACGCGGCCTCCAGCGGCGCCTCCTTCGGCCCCTGGAAGAATCCATCGCCAAATGGGTTCGTCACCGCTCCGGCCATCAGGCTCGCCAGATTGATCACCATCCCGTCGACGCCGACGTCGCCGTTGGGCGCCACCAGCGGCGGGGTCTGCGGCCCGTACAGCGGCTGGTGGAACGGCCACGCGCACTGGCCGGGGCACTGCACCGCTGAGTTGCCTACCCAGATGAACACGAACCGCCCGTCCTTCGAGCGGGGCGACGCCCCGTGCGTCCCGCACCGGCTCATGCAGAACCGTTCGACGGCCACGTCGTCGGAGGTGAGGACGACGTTGATGGCCCGCCTCCGACGTCCCCTGGCAGCGAGCTTGGCGATGTCCGCGTCATGCAGGAGCTTCCCGAGCGAGTAGGACTCGTCGGCGATCTGATCGCCGAGGGCGAGCCTGGGGAGCGGCGTCTTCGACGCGGCGTAGTACTTTGAGAGGGTATTCCACCAGGTGGCCACCGACGGCGCCCGGACGCCGGTTTGAGGAGGGGAGGAGAGGGAGGAGACGAAGTCGGAGATGATGGCGCGCTGGGCGACAGTGAACTTGCCGTAGAAGATGAGGTTGACGGAGATGGGACCTGTGAGCAGAGCCCCCTTATGGTATGTCAAGGTGGTCTTCGGCTGCTCCACCAAAGAAGACAGGGTTCTACCTCCCAAAACGCATTGGGACAGAGAAGACCAGGCTAAGAGAAGCCATAGGAGAAGGAAGAACGTCTGAGCACTACTGGACGCCATGAAAAGGCCAATAGCTTGGTAGTAGAAGGAGAAGTAAGAACTTGTACAGAGCTTTCTGCGCAGTGCTGTGATGAGTGACGAGTGGAGAGCGCAGGCGGAAGTGGTGTTTATATACAAAGCACGACTCGAGTGCGTCGACGGAGGCATCGAGCGCGGGATCACAAGGAGGAGGCACGCGGTATGGGCGGTGACTGCATTCCACTTTTGACATGACATAAAGGCCCTCCGAAGTACGTCGCGAATGTCCTAAAAAGAAGGGACGCAATTGTAATTGCCACAGCGTGAGAATTATTGGCGTCATCCACGTGTCAATAAAAAGGGAGCACTTGTGGGCAGAAGCTGCTTCGGGAAACGGACCCGAATTTGGAAACGAGAAACTTAAAGCGATAAGGGAAACGTCTCCGTCGGCCTTATCTTCTTCTTCGTCTTTGGTTTCGGGAACAATAAAATCTGCACGGAATAATAATAATAATAATAATAATAATAATAATAATAATAATAATAATAATAATTAAAAAAAGTCCATTTCGACATGAGGACTCGTGAGGCGAATCTAGTGACAGCTGCGTGGTCGCACGTGACAACTGTGGACAGCTTCCTCCATACTCCTCGTTCTATTCAATTCCTTGCTTAGGACCTCTCTGACAGCCGACATAGTGCAGTCTCTGCAGTACAATTATTTAATTTTTGGTTCGAATGCACCATTTGCAGGTTTATTTATCAATTAGATCGATTGCTTAATATTAATTTGGTTATAAGGTTTAAATGTGTAGAGGATTATAATTGGCTAAACCGGCGTGTCTGGTGGAGGGTGCGACTGTTCTGGTATCCAGAGACATCATGCAGCCCTAACCACACGGCCAACGAATGGGTTGTGATTAATGTAAAGAGAAGACTGAAATGTCTTCCCAACAAACATATTAGCCTTCATCAATGGAGCTTTGGCAGGCACAGCTGGTCAGCAAATGACACCGGCATTATACACTGTGCTGACAAGGAGCAAATGATGTATATATCTGTGGACATTGATTATTGTCTAGCTGTCCTACAACTTTTACTTTTCTTCAGTCCAAAGTGGCCTACACTTTGTTCATAGCACCATATTGAAATTAACTCTTAGAGATATGGCCCCTTTGAAAAGATACATGGCCACCTTGCACTCCAAAGTTATATCTTAATTACACAAAAAGATACATGCATCACAAATAAAGGAAACTTGGATAGGGGATGATGATCCGCTACACCAAATTGTTGTAAGTTGTGACCACCTTATAAAAAATAGGGTATAGTTTATATGGCAATGGATGAGGATATAGAAGAAGGTACAGTACTATATCTATTGCATTATTGGGTCATATTTATCCACATAGAAAACCATGCAGCAGCAACGTGGACCACAGTATATATATAGCACCGTCCAGCTGTCTTCTAATTATGTAAGAGCCCTTAATTAATTAACATTAATGGCTTTGTGGTGCATGCATGGCAGCTTAGAGGAAGCTTCCAACTTCACATGCATGCAAAAATATTTTGCAAAGCCGTTCTTTGCATAAATCGGCGGCGGAATCTACGTGCATGAACCCATTCCTCCCTCTCTCTCTCTCTCGAAAATGCAATTAATTGAAATTGCCCATTTTGACTTCCAACATTAAGATTTTGATATATTTTAATACAAAGACAAAGAGGGCACGTTCAAAATGATGCCTCCACTTCCAGAATGTTGCCACGCCAATCATGCAAGGAAGCTGATGGGAACCATCGCTTTTAAAAAAGATGAGACATTAGGGACACTCAGTCGCAAACAGCCAAACCCACTACGGGGTAGTTTAATTTGAAGTGTTTGTAAATTCGAAATATAAATAATTATAGTTAAAAAATATTATAATTTTTATTTATAGTAATATTTTTTGGATAGATATGAATATAATTTTAGAAAATAATTACTAGGTTGAAATAAAAAAATTAATTTAAGTATTTAGTTAAAATAAAATATTTGTATATTAATAAATAAATAATTAAGTACAATATATTTGAAATTTAAAATTATTATTTTCTTTTTCCTTTTTTTATTTTTGTTTTTATGATGAACATAATTTTTTATACAATAACTGTAATTATTTGATATAATCAATTTTAACACTAAATTAAATATAAAATTTATATTTATAAGAATTGAAATTTTAGGTACCATCAAATACATCAAAACAAATACACTCTAACTACTCTCGTGTGCCATCATAATATCGTTACAAATGATTTCCTCTTTGTACTTTTTCGATGTTTAACTTGTTGATAGAATTATATCGATTACCATCTTACTAATTTAATTTGAGTATGGTCTACTGTTAGTATTTCGATCTCGTTAGTGAGATATTAGGAGAGAAAATTCTTTCAATAAAGGATTTTAAATGTATGTACAGTCAAGATCCGGATATTAGAATTAATATTGATATATAACAATATATTTTTTCTATTAGAATAAAAAGGTTTCGATTAAAATTAAGGAACCTGGACTAAATTTTGATATCACTATTTCAGCTTTATTGTTATACCTTAGTTTTGTTCATACTAACTTTCATATTATTTTATATTATCTTACAAATTTATCATTATGGTATTTTTTTTATGTTTGAGTTTTTTTAACATAATTAATCATATTTTATTTTAGTACGTCGTGCTTCTGTAAGTCCAATATAATATAGTTGTTATATAATTTTATAGTAAGAATATTATATGGTGCTCCACAATATACATTATATCTAAAAAGTTGTGAATAAATATTATATATATATATGGTAGATTAAAAGTGCTACTTGCTTAAGTAGATAATATCATACTATACGATATGCTATTAATAAGCTTAAAAACTTAAGTTCTTAGGGAAAGTATCATCATTAAATTTATATTATAAACACAGCTCTTACGAACTATTGACAATTTTGATTTATCCTAAAATTCAACACACGAACAACTAAATAAAAAAATAAATTATTTAATACAAATGGCATCTTCTGTTTGAACTCTAAATTATCTGAAATTAGATATATTATAAATAGTCATAAAGACTTAAACTTTTGGAAAGAATATTATCAATAAATTTGTATTTAACAACATATAGACAACAAATATTTTACGATCGTCACTTTGGATACTCAAACATTCAAATTTCCTTATGATCTTACCTCAAATAGTGATCCTAATAATATTAATTTTGCAATACCTCAGATTTTTAAAATAAAAAAAATAAAAGGAAGATATGATAAGATAAGAAAAGATATAGTTGGTTAGGATTAGGAAGAGAATTTGAATTGAAGTCAAATTATTATATTTTGTTATCAATTAAATATTCCTAATGTTGGTAATTTTTAAAGGAATCTTAATCACATGGAAGATTATCTTATGGAATTATAATCAAATACAAAATTATTTTTGAGAGTCCTAATTGTATTCAAACTCCATCTAAGGGTAAATTTCTCTTTCCTATAAATAGGACCCAACCCCTCTCCTCTGATCCAATAATTTTCTCTCCCTATCCTTTCTCTCTCTCTCCCTCTTCCTTCTCTCTCCTCACACGGTTAGATCAACATGGAGTAGGAGATCAATGACAAGGAAGAAGATATGTTGGCTATAGAGGATGGTGTGTAATTGTGATTATATTTAAGATTTTCGATATGTAAAATGGTGGATCTCCTTAGAATAGTTTTCATGATAGATCAATGCATGTTAGGATTTTAGGTATGAATTTGATATGATAATCATAGGCTATAGATTCTGGTTTTTAAATCTCCATGGTAGATTTATGATTGTTATACCTTAGAAAGAATTTTTCCCGATATAAGGTCCAAGATTTTATGATGATGTGATTGTATTGATTGATTGAATATGAATTGATGAAC